>VWZG01004512.1:1394902-1417287 GCA_013396735.1 Grallaria varia | reverse complement strand
GGTGGTGTTTGTCGGTATTTTTTTTTCCTTGAAAGGTAATAGAAATTCCCAGCTGCCGTAGTTTTCCCGCAGGGCTCCCTTGGCCGTCGGCAGCGCATCCCGGCGGGCGCTGCCCGGAGCCCTGCGCTCGGCCCGCCGCCGCCGCTGGGTGCCAGTGCAGCCCCGGCGTAGGCAGCCGCTCCCGCATCGCCCCGCTCTGCAGCTTCGCCCTGCCCGCCGGTCCCCCCTGCTCCCGCTGCTCTGCCTCTCCCTTTTCTTCTCCCGTCCCCTGCCACATTTAAAAGACAAGAAAGCCGCTGCCTCAAGGCTGCCGTGCGGCCCCTGCCCAGCCCCGGTGCCGAGCCCCGGCTGCCCTGGGCGGCTCTTTGGGTAGCAGCGGGAACAGCGAGGGCATTGAGCCCCAGCTTCGTTTGCTGAATGGCCTGGCAACCTCCGAACCTGGCTCTTTGCTTTGGCAGTCTTCAAAGCTGGCTCATCGCTGTGTCTTTAACCTGACTATCGGTGGGGAGGGGAGCGGGCTCGGCAGCACGGAGAGAGGGCTGCGCTCCTCCTGCAGGACTCAGCGGAGCGGCTGCTCTTGTCCACATCGGGGGGTGTTTTTCCACCTTCGCAAAGCAGGGTCGGTGCTGACAGGCTGTGATGGGCACTCGCTGGATGAACAGGGGAAGGATGGTCTTCCTGCCCGGCTGCTCCCTGACTCCCCGTGCAGTTCGCCTCAGTTGTCCCTTACTGTGGAGCTCCTGGGGCTGGGCACATTGGAGGCGGGGGATGTGGTTGATCTAGTTGATCACTTTGTTGACTAGAAAAGGATTTAAGCTTTCCAGGTAACCTGGAGCTGTGTGTGCTACTACCCTTTTGCATTTATGACTGATTTAGTGCAACACCTTTGGTTTCAGCAGAGGGAGGAATGAGCATCACCTCTTTCTGAAAACCAGCTCTCTGTTGTTTCAAGTTGGAGAGTCCAGAAATCAATTATACAGTTGATTTTCAAATAATAAAATTAGGCTGGGAGGGTATAGACAAGGTTTCTTACAGAGCCTTCGGATCCAGCAGTGGTAATTTATTACTTCTACAGCACTTCTTAACCAGCAACTTCACAGCTACTGCGCCAGTGTTCTAGGGGCAGAAAAGTACTATCTTCACCTCCAGAATAAATAAGTTACATGGAAATAAACTGACCTTCGCAAGTAGCACAGGGAATCCATAGCAGAATAGGAAAAAGGAGGCAGAGCCCCCAAATCCTGCATGCCACTGGCTACGTAGAGGAATACATAAACATAACTGTTAGCAGAGCTATGATAAGATACTTAGCCAAATGCCTAACAGTAGGTGGTCTTTTAAAAGTTATTGCTTCTAGCCAGAGCTATGATACCCCTAAATCTAGGGATCATGAGGCTGCTGTTCAAAAGCACCTGTGCATTCCTAGAAAACTTTCCTCCATCAATAGTATGTCTGGGTTTGGTTTTTTTTAATCAAATCCCGCAGCCTGAAGAGAGTATAGTGCCCAATGCCAAGTTTTGTTACTTCTGCAGATTGAAAACCTGGAGCCTGCCATTCCTAAAATGACTGTGAACATCTCCTAATAATGCTAAGGATAATAGATGGGCATCAGGAGGAGCCTGGGCTTTGAAAAGAAGCCTGACACTGGGGCATCATTTCTCTAGGAGCTGTCAGGAGAACTGTGTCTTTTGAATAGTTCCTGTTCACAAAAGTAACAAACATGTCATTATTTTGTATTCCCAGAGAGGCAAAAGGAGGCAGCCCACCCCAAGCTGCCTTCAAAAGCAAAGATCTTGCAATCAAAACGGCAGCACTGTGAGAGCTTGAAGGCAGACTTGAGGGAGGAAGCAGAGAGCTGTGAATGATGGATGCCAGTCAGGCGTGGATTTAAAAAATGCCAGCGGGAATGCCTCTTGGCAGTGCCTGCATGACAGAAGCTGGTGAGATTGGGCACGTGTCTGACAACATGAAGTCGTCACCTCTGTCTCATGAACATCCTGCTCTAAAGGATTAAGGCAAGAGGTGGAAGGGGAAAGGATATGTGGGAGAAAATGAAGTTTAGACACAACTCCTCGGGCTGGTGTCCTTTCCAGAAGAACACTGTGGGAAGAGAGAAAACTTGCTCACCTGCTATGGTGAGCCGTGAGTTTCATCCCTCTCTGGAATAAACAAATAAAATTCAATCACCTTGTTCTGTTGTGATACTTTCTATATTCCTTGCTTCTCCTCAAAGTAAAAGTCTTATTGCAGAAAGCAAGGCTCTTTCTGCCTGTGTTTCTGCTTCCAGAGCCTGAGCCTCTTCAGCTCTCCCTTTTCTTGTTTTGCCCACCCTGCCTCCAACATGTCAGCATGCAATACCCTTTTCCAGGAAAAACCACATGTACTCAGTGTTTAAAAGCATCACGTTTCTTCCAGTTAGCATCCAAATAACGCTAATTCTATTTTCCTGCCTAATTCTATTTCCTTTCCCGGCCCTGCTGATTATGAAGACATTTGTGTGTAAATACAGGCGTTATTCACCCTTTATCATCCCGATTCCTTTAGTGATTCTGCAATCTAGCACTCGTGACATCACAATTCATCACCAGTGACTGCATTACAGATGCAGCCAGCACCAGGCAGCCTTTAAATCAGGCAGTGGTAGCGGCAGGTGCCTGATAATGGAGCAGAAAGTGGAGGCTTGCGTGTAGACAAAGCGGTGGCTGCAAATCTGTGACACTGGGAATGTAAAAACTGTGGGGTGCCTAAAATGTAACAGCAGGCGAAGTTTGCCTAAGCAAGGTACAGGGTGTGGTGGAAGGTGACCTTGGTTGTCCTAAACAAGCAGCCTTGTTCCTGAAATGGCTCTTGTGTACAGCTGTGGTTGCTTCCCGCACAGACCCCCTCACCTGTCAGGTTTGCAGGACTGGGGTGAAGGTCCCCTGGGAAGTTCAGTAACCTGGTGGATGGGGGAGCTTGGCTCTGCAGCACCCAGCTCTTGAGGTGACTGTGAGGGTGTGTGTAGGGCTGTTCATCTTCAGCAGCAAGAAGGAAGGATGGTGAGAGCACCTCTATGAGGCTGAACTGCATTTCGATTTTGAACTGTCAAATGTGAATGTAAATTGCAACTATCAAATGCCATTTCCCAGCAATGAATATGCTTTCCATTTGTACATCACAGCCTACAAATGCCTGAATATTTCTGTTCCCTCTTCAACTGTCTTTTGGTGTTCTTGGATTATATTTTTTTTCCCGTTCAAACCCTGTGTCATAGAGGTACCTAAGTAGCTGCAGTGAAGGGAAATAATGCTTTCAGGTCAAAGGGGAAGAAAGAATCATAGAATCATAGAATTGATTGGGTTGGAAAAGACCTCAGAGATCATCAAGTCCAACCCTTGGTCCAACTCTAGTCAGTTTACTAGATCATGGCACCCAGTGCCACGTCCAATCTCAGTTTAAAAACCTCCAGGGACGGTGAATCCACCACCTCTCCGGGCAGGCCATTCCAATGCCTGATTACTCTCTCTGTAAAGAATTTTTTTCTAATATCCAACCTAAACTTCCCCTGGCAGAGCTTAAGCCCGTGCCCTCTTGTCCTATTGCTGACTGCCTGGGAGAAGAGACCGACCCCCACCTGGCTATAACCTCCCTTCAGGTAGTTATAGAGAGTGATGAGGTCACCTCTAAGCCTCCTCTTCTCCAGACTAAACAACCCCAGCTCCCTCAGCCTCTCCCCATAGGACTTGTGCTCCAGTCCCTTCACCAGCCTTGTTGCTCTTCTCTGGACCCGCTCCAGCACCTCAATATCTTTCTTGAACTGAGGGGCCCAGAACTGAACACAATACTCCAGGTGTGGCCTCACCAACGCAGAGTACAGGGGAAGGATCACTTCCCTGGTCCTGCTGGCCACGCTGTTTTTAATACAGGACAGAATACCATTGGCCTTCTTGGCCACCTGGGCACACTGCTGGCTCATATTGAGCTTCCTGTCAATTAGTACCCCCAGGTCCCTTTCTGCCTGGCTGCTCTCCAGCCACTCTGTCCCCAGCCTGTAGTGCTCCATGGGGTTATTGTGGCCAAAGTGCAGGACCCGGCACTTGGCCTTATTGAACTTCATCCCATTGGAATCAGCCCATCTCTCCAATCTATCCAGATCCCTCTGCAGAGCCCTCCTGCCCTCCAGCAGGTCAACTCTCCCTCCCAATTTGGTGTCATCAGCAAATTTGCTGATGATGGTCTCAATCCCCTCATCTAAATCATCAATAAAGATGTTAAACAGGACTGGACCCAACACTGACCCCTGGGGGACACCACTGGTGACCGGCCGCCAGCTGGATGCAGCCCCGTTCACCAGCACTCTCTGGGCCCGGCCCTCCAGCCAGCTCTTAATCCAGCAGAGAGTACACTTGTCCAAGCCATGGGCTGCCAGCTTTTCCAGGAGTACCACACACAGAGTACATCACTGTGATAACAGTGGCTGCTTTGGTTTATACTTGCAAGTCATCATGATCTGAGATGGTGGTGACGACTTCATACATAACCTCTCCCAGTACTTGTCTTCATGGAGGAGACTGGAAGTGTGGTGGCTGCTGACCTGGTGTAATGAACTGGTGGTTTGCAGCAGCACCCAGGTTACTTGCTAAAGTGTGTACAAATGCATGTGCACACTGTGGCTGGGTGACCTGAACGTGCTGGTTGCATGTTTGGCTGCCAGGATGCCTCAGCCACCTGCCTGTGAGGTGGCCTTGGGGTGACAGTGGCAATTGCTGTGACAACTGCCACAGTCGGGATAGAGGAGCACTGGCCCCTGTGCACATCTGAAGGAAAGGAATTCAGCTGCCAGGTCGGCCCTCTCGGCTTCTCTCTTTGTCCCCCTTTGCCCCTGTCAGGAGTCAGGTAATTACAGCCTTAGTGGCTGTTTCAGATGTTGCATTCCCCCTCAGTTTTGAGCATAAAGCACTTGGACGTGGTGAGCCCACCCACGAGGCTGCCTTTCTCTGGATCAGCTGGGCTTTGCTGCACACCTTTAGGGAGGCAGCTTCCCCCCTCGCCACCAGCACAACTGCCCTTTGTTTTGCAGAGGGGAAGGCGGCAGCTCTGGGTGTAACTGCATGGGCTGTGCACTCTTGCAGGAGGATGGGGATACTGAGTATGACATTCTGCCTTGCTGTTGATAAGAATGGCAAGGCTGTGGCTGTGGAGTCTAAGCACAACAGGGTTTGCTTCAAAACATCAAGAATTTCAACTGGTGGGAGAATTAAAATCTGGATATGTCAGATACATGTGGGTCTAGCAGTCTCTCATAAGGCCGGACTTGCTCCTCACCAGTATTGTTTTACGCATGGTGTGGACCTAGGTTTTATTTTTCCAGTCTGAATAGATAAAGCAGGGTTGGGAATGAACCACTGTTTGGCTCTGCTGTGGCACCATGGGGAAAGGGTACGTGGCTCATGGGGCACTTTGTGTTGGAGCCTGCTCCCAGTCACATATTTCGGCTTGAGGAATAGACATGTCTGCACAAAGAGATTGATTTTTCTCTATTGTTCTTACTGGAGTAAACCTCACCTCCCACTAAAGTCAATGCTGTTACACCAGTGTAAAAATGAAGAAAATAAACTCTCCCAAAAAAATCCACAAAGTTGCAAGAAAAAGGAGGCAATGGATTTGGTATTACTTTTGCTGGAAGAAAACACTACCATTTTTAATCTTTGAAAATTGTAGTAGTTCTGTCCATGAGCATTCACTGCCTTTTAGCAAAGCTTACGTTAAAATATTTCTTTTTAATGACAGTTTGGAGTAAAACATCCTGCAGAGTGTGCACAAAGGGAATGGCTGAAAATTTTTCTTTGTTGGTGACTGCTTTAAGTCGTGTTGTGGTTTGGTCCTTATTTACTGCACCAGGACATGCTTGCTTCTTAAAATAACGCAGAAGGTACAGACAAACAGGCAGAGTAAGGGCATTATGCTGTTTCAGTTTTCCAATAGACATGTGAAGATATTAGGTCTATCTGTGGATATGAAAAAATACATTATCACCTAGTACCTCCTCAAACTATCCAATTTATTTATATTCTTCACAGGTTGGGTGTCTATTGCTGGAATTTATGGCAAACATCTGAACTAAATGTAGTTGTAGGTTTGACAACAAAAGTGATAAAGAAGTTGTGGAGGGCAATGAAAATTGATGGGGAGAGAGAGTGATGAACAGCAAAAGTGCCATTATGGTCAAGTGATGGGGTAGAAGGTGAAACAGAAAGAGAAATGGGCTGTTTGCAGTAATTTGGGTATCTTCAAACCACTTTGTTCAGCTGCCTATGAACATCTGCTTACTTTATTTACTGTTGCACATGTTGGTGATGTCACTGCAGTTGAGCAAAACACCTGAAGTATCTATACTCATGCCTTTTTGTTTGTGAGATGGAACTTGTGTCTTTTTTTCCCTCTCACTTTTCTCAAGAGGAAGAGAAAAATACCCCAATGAAAACATAGGAGGGCTGTAAGTGCAAGGACAAAGACCTAGAAATTAATGCTAGCTTCTAACAAAAAACCCTACTCTTTCTGTAGTGGACTCTCATATGTTGAAAAAGTGGTCTTGTTTTTAAAGACAGAAGAGAGAAAGGGTGGTTTTTGTTCAATGGATGTAGGTTTTCCACTGGGAGCAAAGCGCAAAGGGAGGACTTGCAAGTCTTTTATTATAACACTAGAAGGGTGCATGTGAATTGGTTTCTCATGCAGTTTATAAAAAATCCCACTAAAGGTTATGATCCCTTTACATATATTGTGCTTTTACTTGTGGCTGCCTCTGATGATAATGCAGTGCTATTGGAGGCATCTGGTCTTTGTCAGGCATAATACAGTCAAAATCTAACCACTAATAAGAGTGAAAGAAAAGGGTAAGAGAGAAAAATTGAGCAGCCTCTCGTATCACTAGTAAAGTTTTGTTGGCTTAAAATGTCAAGAAGAGTGGATGCAGCATTTAGGGAGAGTTTTTTAAAGCTTTTTTTCACATCTGTATCTTCTGTCACCCTGCCACTGCTGCCTAATGCTGGTAGTTGGGGAAAAAAAAAGAACTGTGTTCTCTTTTCTTTACCAGAATTAAATATGGAGTGAAAGTGAAAATACATGATTCTGTAAAACAAACTCGAGAAGCTTCAGAACAGGAAAAACTTCAAATTGAAGAAATGTTATTAGTTTTTGGAAATTCTGCTAGCTGAAATTCTGCTAAGTTCAAAGCTCTGGGCAGTGCAACAAGAAAAGTCTTCTTTTTGCTCATGTTGCATTTTATTTGTTTTGATTTAAAAATTTCCAGAAAGGTAAAAGGTGGACAGAAGCACTTTGTCAGACGTAGAGGGGAGTGGGCAATGAAACTTCCATGAGTGCTCCTCATCTGCCTCAGAATAAGGTCAGCCACCAAACTGAAATCTTCTCCAACAAGGATTTAAATTAAATTGACTGCCTTTGCATTGGGTCAAAGCAGGAGCATTCATATAATCAATTAATGTGGCTCAGCTTTGGGGATGGCAATCTTCAGTTGATACAATAATGAACAGATGGGACTCGTAGCTTATTAAATTGCTACCTCCATGGCATCTGTGCCAGGGACTAAAGTGCAGGTAGGGTTATGTTTTGCATAAATGTATTGCATGACCTTGGGGAAGTCTTTCAATTACTTTCTGCCTCAGTTTCCCTTCTTCCAGAAAGCATTTAAAGCATTTAGTATCTACTTGCGAAGATGATTCTTTCCCAGTGGCTCAGACCTACATTTGGACTTTCTGACAGTAAAATAATGTTGGTTAGATGAGCTATTTTAATAATGCTTTCATGCTGATGCAAACTCCTAGTTTAGATGTAGTTCTATGGGCAAAAATAACACATGGCTTTCTGCTGGTTATCTGCATTCTCTTTGGGAAGTGGTGGTTTTCCTCTGGAAATGAGGTAGTGGTATTGCCTGAATGATGTGCCAAAAATGAATGTCAGCATGCTCTGCTTCAAGCTCTGAAATGACCAGAAGTGACAGGGATAGATGAGTGCTCCACTAAACCTGAGGCAATAGATACTGCTGAGAGGGGGAGTGTATTAGCTGAAGTTTGGCTCTGCGACCATTCCGCTTATAGATGGGCAGCTGGCAGAGTGAGCTCGTATCTATGCCGTGTACCAGGGGAAGATGTATCATGGGTCTCGGCGAGAAGGGTTTGCCCATATAATCACACTTGAAAGCCTCTTCTAGCACAAACTAGGCCTGAGCAGATCTCTAACCCCGGCTGCAGTATGTTCCCCATCTCACTTGTCTCTTTTAACTGCTATAATGTAATTGCTGCTATTAATAATAAACTGACAGGCTGTCTTTAAATAACTGTAAGGCTGATAGACTAGTGTCGGTTGGATGCTTCAGATTTTGACTAACAGCAGGGAGAAATAGAACAGCTCCATTCTCAGGTCTTCATGCAGAGAAAGGCTGGCACTGGGAAGAGGCAATAGAGGGCTGACACGTGGCACGGCGATGCCTCAGGGACTTTCCACAGAACATTTGCTGAGTGACTTGCCTGGTTTCTCTGGAAAAACACACATTTTCATGCTGACAAGTGAAATTTCTGGGCTGTGCTAGAAGTTTCTTCATCTCAAAGAAGGATTTTAACAAGTATAAGTTTATGCTCTCCTTACGTGTGTGGCTGGTGGCCAGCAGAGCCAGAGTGGGAGAAGAAGCCTAATTCTAACCTGCCCCTCCATTCCCTCTCCTTGGATGAGCTGGGCTGGTGCTCCAGCAACGAGGCCAACTGCCTGCAGAGATATGCAGCTGGATTAAAGAGTTGCTGTAATCCTGCAGGATGCCCTTGGGAAGCTGACGTTTAGCCAGGCCCCCCAGCACCTGCTACCAGCATGGTCTGTGTTGGTTTTACCTGTTTTAGCCATAAAGGCAGCATCTTAAAATGAGGTTTAGGCAAAAGGATGGGACCAGTGGGATCACTGAGGGCAGAACCAGAGCAAAGACACCAGCAGAGGCAGAGTGGAGGGGTGCCTGGGGAAAGATGACACCACCTGTGTTTTAACACCCTGCAGGTATCTCACATTCGACCCACAACAATATGCAGGGACAGCATCCAAATCTGACACGTTTCCAAGGCTGGGACCTAATGTCTTGCTTTCAAAGCTTCAGTGGGGGATAGTTTTTTACCCCAAACACTGCCAGTTCTAGTGTGCTTCTGCAAACCAGGTTTCGTAATAGAAAGTCTGGCAGCATCCCCGTGCACGTGAACTGCTCTGGTATTCAGTGGGCTCCCCAGTCAAATGAGAGGGGATGAACAAGATAATGAGCCAAGAAGAGAGAAGCCTGGCGTGGGTATAAACTGTAAAAGAGCTCGTGTTATCTGTGTGTTTTAACCCTAGTAGCTGAATTACTTTTTGGATGATCTGGCGTGTTTATATGAGGACAATATGAGTTTCTAGCCAGCATGGACATTTAAAGTAATTTTTGAATCCCTTTCAAAGCTTCATTAATATCTGCAATTACAAGCAGCTACAGTGCACTTGACCCAGCATGCCAGTGTCACCAGGCTAAGCTGAATGAATCAAAAAAGTTCTTATCACAGACTCTGACCCTGCTTTGACTACAGACACAGGGGATGAGTAGAAAAATCTTCTACATGCACCAGGCAACCGAGTCCACGCAGCTATGTAATATGTGTTCCTCTTAAAACAATTTCTGTTTGCTTGTAAATGTCTTAAATTCTTAAATGAGATTATGACATTTCTGTTGTATTTAAACCATTAAATAAAATGATGGTTTCCAGCGATGAAGACAATTAAGCATGCAGGATTTAATGAAACTTGATGGAGCCTGGGCTGCTGTCCCCCCTATTAGTGTGCACAGCTGCGCATGTGTGTCAGCGTTTGCAGGTTAAAGAAGCAATTAATCTGAGCAGGGTGAACGTGAAACTCTTACTTAAGCACACAGACAGATTGTGAGCCTCAGTGCCCGACTTTTTGTTAAGGTCACAGCTCAAATTGCAACCAGCTTTGTAAGGCTGTTCCTCTTAAATCCCACATTTCTAATCAAATATAAGAGCTAATACTGGTGAATTACATCCCGGTGACATAAATCCATATTGCCTGCGATTTATGCACCGAGTGTTAACTGACATGGTGATTCATATCTGCTACGATTAAGAACTGAATGGCTTTATAGATCTTGATATAGTTTCCGTGGGCTTAGATTACTGAAACAACAAAATGTCAAGGAGTAACATTTCATATTTTTGCTCATGAACAAGCCTCGTGTGTTTGGACAAGCTCACGAAGGCTCTCGAAGCGTTTAGCACAAACAGCACTAATACCTACAGCAATTAGTGCCCATTGCACTTCAGGGTTACACGGTTTGCAGGGTATGTTTGCAGGCTCCATGCCTCCTGCTGTGCAAACAGGAGCTGCAAGGTCCTTTGAACATCCTTGTGCTCTGTGTGAGGTGGGAAGGAAGAGGGACAGGGAGTTGTCTGTTTGATTTCATTTTGAAAATCATATGTTAAAGACGGTGCTATCGATAATCTGCTGAATGTACTGACACTCAGAAAGAATGGAGAAAGAAGGTTAATAAATCACCCAATATTCACTTTAGTCTGCTTTTCAATTTTCATTTCTCAGAAACACAAATTGCAGCTGTTCTTTAAGGTGTATGATCTATCCTCTCAAGAAACCAATTTAGTTTTTAATTTCCTCTGATGAGACTCTGAAGATGCTGGATAAAATATGAGGTGAGTTCTTTTATTTTTTTATTTTTGAGGCAGCCTTCTGTGTGTAACACACCACAGTTTGCTTTTTTGCTGCCAAGGAAAGTGCTCATCTCTTAAAGCATTCTTGATGGAAGAGTTGTCAATGAGGAGTATAAAGCTTCAGCTTTCTCTCTAGCAGGAATAGAGAAAATATAAAATATAAAATAGGAAATCAGTAAAACAGGGGATCGAATCGGGTGCAAGACTTGAAATTAGTCCAAACATTTTGAAAGGGAAAGAAATAGTAAAAAGACCTGAGCTGCAAAGGTTCTTAGAGGTGTATTTCCTGCCCCCAGCTAAGCTGCAGTTAGAGAAGTTCCAGATATAATTCCCAGTGCACTTTGTAATAATAAAGGTACTTTATTAAAATATTAGCAACTGGGAAGGAACATTTGAAACGCTGTAAGAAAAACCTTTCTGCATAAATAGGATTATGTGGAAGTTTTCAATATGGTAATTTAGTTTGGGATTTTTATTATTTTTTTCAGTTGCTATGGAACTTAAAAGCCAGGGACGTAAACTGAGAAATCAAATTTTTGGAACAAGCAGTGGTATTACACATCACCAGTTATTGCTGTCAGGCAAAACTGTCCTGTCCACAGTAATGGCAAGGAACTAGAGAAGCAAAATGAGAATCTTTTTTACCTAACAAAAGAAGGACATCAATTCCTAATAGCATACCACAAAACAAGAGGAGGAATCAGAAAGGAATCTGGTGGCAGCTTATATTATTTCCCCCTTTTTGTGCAGAACTTGATGTATAGTGCAGAGTATTGATGTTATTATATAGGTTACTAATAGAGATGACCTTATGGAAAGCCTGTATTTGACTTTTTTTGTAGTTTGTTAATTATCTGGACAAATAGTTCTTGCTACAGATGTGTTTACTACAAACTATTTGAGCAGGATTTGAGGATGCATTTGTATTAATGAGTTGTCCAGGAATTATTTGCCTAGTCTTTTCCCGGTCCAAGCATCTTCCTCCTTTTGGACTGGTATTTGCCAATTAAGTGACCTGTTGCTGTTTCCCCTCATGGATGGGAGGTTTCACATTTCCTATAACAACAAGGGTGTCTAAAAATGGCCATCCAGGGCCTTTCTGGGCAAACATCCCAAGACATATTCGCCAACCTCCCAAGATATATTCTTGGACAAGTTTCCCACCTTTTCTCTTGTCAGGAAGGTCTTGTGAGTGCAAGGTATTTCTTTTTCACTTTGAAAGGGTGTGTAAAGGGTAAGTTTGACAGTGTATGAAGCCTGGGGGTTTTATTTGGCTAAATGGTACTGCAGAGGCTAAATTTTGTCTGTACCATGTGTCTTGTCCTCTCCCAAATCTAGATGGTGAGAAAGTTCATGTCAAAGTCCAGAAGCAACCTGCTGTCAGTGACCCTTTATTATTTGCTCTTTGCCAATTCTTGCTACTGTTCCTTTTTATGCCTCTTTTGCTACAAAGGGCAGTTTTGGCAGTGAGATCAAAATTTTCAAACTTATTTTCAGAGGAGATGAGAGTGGCCAATCTTCTTGTGCTCACGTTTAACCATAAAATTTTCTGCTTTGACTTAGTTTCCCTGCAGACCACCACAAATTACAGAGCAAAAGGTGAAAAGGAGGAAAAAATATAAAAGAGCTGAAGAAATACAAACAAGTAAAGAGGACAGGGAAAAAGCATGAAGGGGGATGAAGAAATAAACTCAACTGTGCAGATCAGCAAAAGAATATTTCTGAATGCCTTAGGAGAAGAATTAGAGAGGAAAATGAAAATAAGCCCGTTGTGATTTTTGTTGTTGTTGTTGTTGTTGTTGTTGTTGTTTGGTTGGTTGGTTGGTTGGGGTTTTTTTTTGTTACTGCTACTGGGAAGGCTCCCGAAACCACCTAACGAGAGATGCTGTAAAAGAAGCTATTTTTCCATGCAAGCTCTTGAAAGGAAACGTGCACTACTTGTTTTAGCACACATATCCGGGGCAGCGTATATTCACAGAGAGCTGTAGATAGCCACTGGAAATAAGATAATACTTTTCTAGCTGCTAGTGGTACCTAATCATCCTCTCACATCAGTCTGGTATCTTTTTTAAACAGATTTGCCCTCTGAAGTGCCTGGAGTGGGGTAATTTAAATTTCCAGGCAAAGTCATAATTAAATTTCCAGGTAATTAAATTTCCAGGCAAAGTGAAGCCTGGAAGGAAAGGGAGAAAAGCAGGATGATTACCACCTTGCAATCAATGGGACTTGCCCATTTTCCCAGGGGAAGTCTGTTGTGGCACTTAACCTAAGCCAGCTTTGATAGGCTGGCAACTTGACTACAGGACTACCTGCACCATGAGGTCCTCAGTGTTATGTGTGACAAAAATTCACATAAAGCTCTTGAGTGAGCCTGGTTAGCCCGAATGATCTGATTTTATGGTCATCTCTCTGCCTGTGTAAAAAGTCTCTCACCTTCTTTTATACACTTCCTTTGGGTACTGAAAGGCCACAAGCAGGTACCCCCAGACCCTTTTCATCTCCTATCGAGTCAATCTTCCAGGGCTTAGGGTTTGCTTCTGTGTTTGTTACACTCTAATAGGGAGCAAGTTGTGAGGACGTAAGGCTTCAGCTGCAGAACTGATGGTGTTGGACCCTGTAGCCGTGTGCTCAATTGAGTCGTATGCTTCTGTACATAGTGAAAAGGATAAATATATTGAAATGCAGCCATGACAGTTTCGAGGCCAGAATAGCCATGAGTCTGGCATGGGGTCAAACATTTGAAGTGGAATATCATCAGTCAAGAATAGGGATCCAGGGTGTGAGTTTCATACAGCGGCAACTCTTCATTGACAGCAAAATCCAGGAGAGAGAAAGAGGCAGTACATGTCAGTGAGGTGCCTGGTTAACCACACTAGTGTGTGTGGGATTTTGATGTGTGTGGGAAACAGATGGAATTCAGTGCTCCAAAAGTTGGAGCAACTGCTGTGGAAAGTTTTGTAACAAGTACCACAGGAGGCAGGGTATTGTGTCTCACCATTCATTTCCTCTCTTCCCTACTGGGATTGCCAATTAGATCCAGCTCTGATGGTGGCTTTTTGACCCTTTTGCTCACTGGGAAATGGACTCTGACTAGTATTTCATTGCATTTAGGCTTTTAAACAACATCAGAGAGAAATGACTTTCAGCTACTCTGAACTGGATGTGAGCCAATACTCCACGCAGAAATGGAGAGAAGGTCTTGGTTTGACACGACTACTCCCTAATGTGTTACAGGCTTTCTGCAAATGTACCAGGCACCCTCATTTACCTGTGTACAGAAGGATTGTGTGCACCTCAGATTAATTTGGGTACTGTCTCTACACCTTCAGCATTCATAGACAAAACCTATTAGAGGTGAAAAGGAAAATCAGAGAGGGAAAGGATGTGACATTTTAAGTGGAAAGGGGTTTGCATCCAACTCCCCCTGGAAATGAACTAAGTCCATCTGAGAACCCTTTGTAGCTTGTGAATTTGATGTCTCATCCTCATCACAAAAATAATGCTGCAGTTGAGACTTGAGGCCAAGTGCCTTTTCCAGACATCAGTTGATGCTTTATGTAACTATCATATATCTATTTGTATTTGGTATGTCTATGTAGGTGTGTTTTACATTGTCTGTGTTTTCTGACTGTTGTAATTGCTGAAATACACTGTAGCTAGCCTTAGGGTGGGATGTTCTTCACAGAAGCATAGAATGGTTTGAGTTGAAAGGGTCCTTAAAGATCATCTGGTTCCATCCCCCTACCATGGGCAGGACACCTTCCACTAGACCAGGTTGCTCGATGTCCCATACAATGTGACCTTCAGCTCAGGGGCGTTTGTCTTACAGACTTCCTCTCAGAGTTTTCCAGTTGCTTATCTAGCTATTTTTCTTGCATGATTAAAATCTGTTTTCCCTTGTCTGATCTCCTGCAGACATGGAGAACCGACTGTTCCTTTCTTTGCTGCCTTCATTAATTCAAGGCTGCTGTCACCTCTCCATCCTCTACCAGCAAGTGTTTTCTTTCTCAAGGAAAACAGATAGTGACCTGCGGATGGACGATGTGTTTTCAAGGCCACTCGTGGTGCTCTCCTGTGTTGTGCCTAGTTGGTCTCTATTTGCCTTCAGGCCAGTGCTTTCCAGCAGTGCATACAGGAGTCTGACAGAAGTTGAAGAAATAAAAAATTATGACACTGTGCTTATAAACCTTTGTATACTGTACACCTTTCTTGTGCCAGCCAGACATCATGGGCTCATGCTGTGCTTGTGAGCTGCACGTGCCCCAGCCCTCACTCTGCCGAACTGACACCCAGTAGCTCCTGCCCAGCTGATGTCCTGCAAGTCATGCTTTGTGCGTTTGTCCCTACTGTATCTGTCCCCCTTTTGGAGCATTTCTGTCATTTGCCAGGACAAATCTGGACTCTCCTCTGCCACACTGGCTTCCTGTTTGGAGATGATGTGTTGTGGCCGTGCACCAAGGGCCAGCTCTGCTTTGGGATGGCAGGGAGGCACAGCTGATTTTTTTCAGCTGATAAGCATGTGTGCATGCACATTGGGCTGGTCCCAGAACTCCTGCATTTATATGCAGACTCACTGAAGGAATTTCTGCAAAACTATTTACATTTTTAGGATGTTTGTGTGTGTGAGCTTCCCTCCTAGCTTGGCTTTCCTCTATTGACTGAGGAAGGTAGGAAGGTATATTAGTGAAACTTTTTTTTTTTTTAAATTTTTGTCTTTTTCGAGCTTTCATTTTCAAAAACTTGCAGCAGGTATAACGGACCAGGCAGAACAAGAGATGCTAAGAGCAGGAGAGAGGAGTTGATAGTGTGTGTGAAGAGAAAGGACTTAGATGCAGGTGTCTTTGTGCTGATCAGCAGGGTATGTGGGACACTAAATAACACTGCTATTTGCTCAGCTTATAAAGAAACACAGTTTAAATATAAATTTCTCACCTTATTACATAATTTTTTTAGTTATTCAGCTCTAGCAAATGAGCTAAAATGATTCCTGTCACCAAAGGGATGTAGCTCCAGCCTTGGCTGAGGTGGGGAGAGCAGTCCTTGGCAGTGGTTGTTTATGCCAGTGCCTCCATCCCAATTGAATGTTGATATGCACCCCAAAAAAAAAAAAGATAAAAATCTGTTAATGGGTTTACATGGCATCCTGCTGAGTAGCTTGTGAGTCCTCCTGCAGCTACAGTTCCTGAGAAGCTACTGGAGCGTGTCTGTATCCGCTGCGAGCATAAACAGAGATGGGTTGCACACAGGAGTAGATGTTTGGCCCCACCCCGTTCTATCATACTATAATGGGAAAGACACAGCCTTTATACATGGGATTGCCCATGGCTTTGGGAACATTATACTCCGTGTCTGTAAAATAAATCCATGTCCTCTCTGGAACTGCTTGTTTTTGTATCTATCGTGGTTGGGACGGACACACGACAAGACATCCAAGAAGGTAAAGTGTAGATCCCATTTATTTTTAGCACAACTACTTTATATATCACCTCTAAGTGTACGTGCATTAACATTATTGGTGCTTATTACATACAATCACTCATTGGCCACAGTGGCAACTTTCTGTCTCTCTACTGATTCATCCATCTCCTTATTCCTTATCTTGTAGTTTTCTGAGTTCTCACAGCACTTGCAAATTGTTTACCATTCTCTAGCCCAGGCCTGTAACTTCTATGGGTACGCAATTATCTCATCAAGGCCAATTTCTTCTTGCTCTGCCAAGAGGTCTGCAGATTCACTGCAGTCCTCCACATGTATCTACTTAGGAGATGGTGTATTCTTGATGAGCGCACCTCCATCCAATTATGTGCCGTCAAACCATCCCACAGTGCTATGGTTCTGGATCTGGGATGGACATTAGGTCTGGTCTGAGAAATAACATGAATTTACTAAGGATGACTCATCCATAGGGAAATTTTTCAGGCTCCTTCCTCTCTTTACAGCAGCCAAGTCTGAAAATTAGGCATGATCTCTCCTAAAGATTATTTGGGCTCTCAATTTTGGGCTGCAATAGATTGACAAACAGTATGCTGCTTTCTTTATTGCTTCAGTTCAAGGACTATCTACAAAGAGTCACATCTTGTGCTTAGCATTACACAAAATTATTAATTTCCTACCTATACTATATATACCTGTACCTATTCAATCACTGCAAGTGATTGAATTGCAGATGATTAACATATATTTTCTTTTCTAATGCCTTCCCATCTTTTTGTGGTATACTTTAGTAAATGGCATCAGAACACTTTGCTTTCAAGGGGCTGTCTCCCTCAGAAACCTATTATCAAGGCTATTTCAGAAAAGTTGCTCTTGCTTGGTACATTTGGTAGACTGGCTCTAGAATCCACATAATTGCTGTAGCAACCTGACCTCTGCTAGTCAATGTATATAGCTCCTAGCTATATTCAAAGACTGTTTCTAAGGGAATTCTCTCCAGGGTAAATGCAAGCCTTTTCACTCTGAGCAGTTTTGCCAGGATAAAGAACCCTTAAGGTTTTTCCTTTAGAGGTGCTTCAGGTTTTTATAATCAAATCTGTCTGCCACACTTGATCATGGTCAGCAGTATGGAGATTTTATCAGTCTCTGGTATACAGGTGCTGCTGCTGATTAGCACAGAGCTGAGATAGGCTGGGTACACCAAACTATCATGTGAACTCCCACATTACTCTTTGTCTTGTTTCTGGCTTGTTTTAGAGACAAATACAGTGGTGTTTTGTGTTCAGAATTTTATTCTGAAATTGAGGCAAAGACTAGCTCAAGGCATTCAGCATTGCGGAATTTTAGTATTTTTCTGGTATTTTGCAATGTTAATCGACTAATCATCAGAACAGCAAACGTCATCCTGTATAAAAGAATAGATGATAGAGCCAGAAGGGACTGCTGTGATCATTTTTGTCTGACTTACTGCATCACACAGGCCAGAGGAATTTTTATATGAACTGGAACAAAACTTCAAAGGAGACAAAAAAATCTGATCTTGATTTAATCACCAGATACAGAGAATCAGCCGGAACACTTGGTAAGTTTTCCAGCAGCTAATTGCTGCCATTGTTAAACAGCTAATTGCACTGCACTTCATTTTTCTTCTGTCCCCTTTCAAATTGGGTCATTTGGCCTTGTTGCACTCCTGTCTGATGACAAGCACTTAAATTACATTGTGTTCCCTGTCTTGGTACCTAAAAATTGTGGTCAAGCTTCTCCCTAACTTTCTCTTGGTAAAATAACCAGTAGACTCCCGATGTCTCCAACTCTTTTTATCTTAGCTATTCATAGATGTTCATCCAGTTCTGGGCTCCTCAGCACAAGAGAGAGATAGAGCTACTGGAGCAAGTCCAGCAAAGAGCCACAAATTGAGTAAGCTGCTGGAGCACCTCTTGTATGAGGAAAGGATGAGAGAGCTGGACCTGTTCAATTCAGAGAAGAGAGGACTTGGGGGGAAACTTATTGATTTGTGCAAATACCTGAAGGGAGGATCCAAAATGGACAAACCAAGCTCTTCACAGTGGTGCCCAGTGACAAGATGAGAGGCAGTGAGAGGAATCAGAAACACAAGAGTCTCCCTCTGAACGTCAGGAAACACATTTTTCCTGTGAAGGTGACCAAACACTGGCACAGATTGCCCAGAGAGGTGGTGGAGTCTCTTTCCTTGATGATATTCAGAACCTATCTGAACATGGGCAACTGAGTAGGTGGCTTTGCTTCAGTGGGGCAGGGAGCTGACCAGATGAGTTCCAGAGGTCCCCTCCAGTCTCAACCTATCTGTGATTCAGGCTCTTTCTTACATGGCAGACAGCACGATTTAGTGCAGTATTCTGGTAGAAGGTGCATCAGGGCTAAATGCCAAACACACAATGCATACCACACCAAATATAGGAAATGAAGGCAAAGCTGAGCCACAGAGGAAGTCGGTGTCGGAGCCACAGTATGACCCGTTGCACTACTCCTTGCTCTGGCCACACTGCATATGCACAGGTCTTCATTTCTTAGAAAAATAAGACACACCCATTTCAAGGTTTTTGGCTAGAGAATTTCAAGGTGTTTTATCTATTTATTTCAAGGTGGGGGAGAATCGAAGCAGAGAAAGGTGGTGCGACTTACATGATGTCATGCAGCAGCCCAGCCACATACCTGGCTACACAATTTGGCTTTTTAGAAAACCAGAAGCAAAGATTCATCCACTCCCCTTTGCTGCCGTGCAGGAGCAGGCTTGCTGAATAGCAAACTCTATTGCACAAGTATTTTTGAGTTGAGTTGAAACCAAAATGGGTGCGGAAAACTTCCTCCAAACTCAAAGAACAGTGATGGTAAAAGGGAGAAAAGAACCTTAAAGGGATTTAGGGTTAACTGAGATGCTTTTCTGTGCCTGTCAGTTTATTGTGCTGTAGGTCACTTTTTAGCTAGGTCAGTGGTTTGTGGGTATCTAGTCAGATAGGTGGTAAATTTTTGCTCTCAGTGCAATGCTTCAACAAAGCTCCACAGATTTATGGTGATATAAACCTCTTGGAAATTGTGCAAACCTAACAGAGGTTATGAACAGTACTTCTGAAATCAGCATTTAAATAACATTTCAAAACCACTAGAAACCTCATTATCCTGAATGTATCGTTTTAGTGGTAATACGGGTAGTGAAAACACCGTGGAACAAAAGTGTAACTTGTAGCTGGGAAAAAACAACAGTACTGACTAAATACTTCATTGATAAATGTCTAATTAACCGTTAGGTACCTTGACAGATCAGTGCATTTGCTGAAACTTGGTAAGGTAAGAGCAATCCAGAGGTGAATATCCATCCTATTGTATGGGGATTTCTTTCTGAACTTGCAACAGAACATAAAGCCTTTAAAAATACAAATAAAGATGCCTTGCAGTTACCCAGGTTTATCTAGGAATGTAGCCCAAAACCTGTAATCATCATTAAATGGAGTTGCATTTTTACATTTTCCCATTTTAATTCTGGAAATGTAATTCTCAACCCCTACAAGACTGGAGTTTATGTTCTCATGTACATGTGTATATATTGTTTTCCCGAGTTCCTCCGGACCGCAGGTATGCCAATCTACTGGAAAAACAGTTCTTTTTAGGCATGCTTTAAATTACTGCTGTCTGCTTATTCTTCTTGAAGAAAACCAAAGTGTGTGGGGCTGTAGCCTGACCTGTGGCGGGGAAAGGAACTGTAGCCTCTCTTCCTCGTGAGCCCTGTCCATCTGAGGGAGGAGACGTCCTGAAGTCTTTGGTAGGGGTGTGGCCATATCCCTTGAGAGTCTCCACCATCTTCCCCCTGTCTTTACCATGTGATGGCATTATACCAGTGCATCTGCCATCTATGAAACCTGTTCCTGGAAACACAGGAACACACAGTTCTCCGGTGGAACTAATGATGCTTCTTAATGGTGTGCACCCCCACATCTGTCAGGTACAGATGTTTGTTGGATGGCATTGTGCAGGTAGCAATGTAAGGAGCAAGGAAAGCATGCCCTTCACACTGTCAGTGAATAGAGCAATGTAGTCCTTTAAACCAGTGAGAGAGTGGAGCTAAATTGTGAAGTGGGCTGGAAATTGCATCGAGGTTGCTGAAGCGCTGGTACACTTTCTATGCTCCCACTGTGTCTTGGGCAGATCCCAAGGATTTGGCAAGGGTGCTGTTTTTATGGTGCTTTTGGTCAGTGAAGTGCTTTACCTCTGAACACATCTCAAGGCAAAGCTCCTCAACTGAGTGAAACCATGCCTGCCCCTGGGTGATCATATACCCTGTGCTTTAGTGAGGTGTCTCCCACTTGTCCTCCTCACTTATTTGTAAAGACATTTCCATATTTTGTAATTGACATTTTCTGTACCATTTTCTTCTTTTTTCAGGGTCAGATGGTGACCCCTGACCTATGCCTTCCAACCTGCTCCAGTGACTCTGTGGCATCAGGGAAAACAGCTTCTGTGAAAAGCCGTTCTCTAAAGTCGATGAGCTCCCACAGACTTAGCAAAAGTGTTTATATCTTATTTATTACAGTTGTTTTTTCTTTAACCTCCCTCTTAGGTGTTTTATTAATTCTTTATTTCACCTTTCTAATTTATCAGCAGTTTCTGTAGGCTGCATTCTTGGGGGGATTTTTTTGGCCTTCTGTGTCAAGCATTGTGATTCACATTGTATTTTCTGCTCAGTGATCTCTCCTGGTCCCTCACCCCATGTTCTCTACTGATCAGACCCACTGGTGATTAGATGCTCAGCAGAAGTGATTGCACAGCCTTTGACACCTTGCATCCCCTGCTGCCTGGATTTCAAAGAGGTAATCATTCCCAGGGACCCACCACTGACCCTTTGCTCAGGCTTTTGTCATTTACTTTTTACCGTCTCTTTTCTTAAAGAGCTTGAAGTATCTTGATTCTTCTGCTACGGGGAAAAAGGACACATGCACTGAAATCGTAATGACTTGACCATACTTTCAGAGTACTTTCGCCTGAAATGATATCAGATAGTACCTCTGTATCACATCTCTAATACCTTTTGAAGTGAAATCTTCAGCTCCTATTCAGAGATCCCCTTTTTGTTCACTGAAAGCCAAGGGGACAGTCAGTGAGATGAAGAGGTGGTTCAGTTCAGCACCTGTCCTTTTTAACTCCTTACGCCCTGACAGCCGTGAGCGGAGTGGCCTCATTGCCAGGCAGTGGGATTGTTCCGAAACTTCGGCAGGATTTCAAAAGGACTTCAAAAATGAATTGTTTGGAGCATTAGCTGTGAACAAATGAAACACCAAGCTGAGAAGGAGATCTGAGCCCTCAGCCAAACTGACGAGGAGATCAGGAGAAAACTTTTTTTCCTGAAGCTTCCTGTATGGTTTCTTGAACTGGCAATGTCTGACCATGGCCAAGTCTGCTCTTTGGAGGCAGGGTAGCAGTCTTTGTCATCTGAATTACAGACACATCTAGAGCCACAAAGACTTAAAAAATATTTTTACACATTTTATTTGAATTCTTATGAGAAATAAAAAAAGAAGTTAAGACTAAGGAAACATATTAATGCTATTTAGATTATTTAAATGGCTATGCTTTCTCTAGAGAATTAAAATTGCGCATCCAAAATCCTAAAGCCTGCATTAAATCATTTGCAAACACAGAGAAAATTGACTTTTAACAGTATAAAAACAAAAAGTCCTGTAACTCCTCTTTAAAGCCCCTTTACATGTCCTTGATGAATCCATAGGGGGAAAAAAAAAAGAAGAGCTGAAAATTTACTTCCAAAAGCATAATGTGCTTTTTATTTAATTTACTTTTTTCTTCAATAAGTGATTAATTTGAAATATTTCCTCTGGGTTTCGCTGTAAATAGATGAAGTAGTGATGTTGTATTTATTTTTATTTTTAGAGATCTCAGGGAAAAGTAACTTCTGGATTATCTCAAATGCACTGGCAATGTAAGCAGTAACAGTCTTTTAGACGAAGAAGCCTGCATGGAATAGGTTAAATGGTAAGCAAAACTTGGGTGCTGGGTCTTATGAAAAGTGTAAGAAAAGGAGATTCTGTTGCTTTAGTGACAACATGCATGCTTACATTTTAAATCTAAGGCTGGCTGTAGGCTGTACTATTTTTAATGAAATTTAGATTCCTTCTCTCTTTCCCCCCCCCCCAACCCCTCCTTTTTTTAAACTGCTTCCGACAC
>VWZG01004512.1:1331995-1394892 GCA_013396735.1 Grallaria varia | reverse complement strand
CAACCCCTCCTTTCTTCAAAATGCTTCAGAAACTGTGGTATTTGTGCCTTCATTATTTGTAATAGTGCTGGGAATTGTTTGTCTAAAAAACTGCAGGTGTTGGATTTGCTGTAAATCAAACACTGTGTGTTGGGGGTTTTTTTCTGCCTGGTCACATGAGTTATGTGGTGCTATTCCTTTTCTTTTGCTGGATGAAAAACTTTATGAACTGGTGACTAACTAACTTAAGCTTCAGATAAATTCTCATGCCTGTGGCATAAATGTACAGAGATCAGAAGAACAGATATGAGGCAGCTGTACAAGTGCAATAGTCTTTGTGTCTGCTGAGTAAAATAGGAGACAAAATCAACTAATACACCTACATTGAGAGCTTCTTGCAAAAAGCTTCTTGTCCTTTTTTGGTCCCTAATAGTTTCATCAAATGTGTATGTAGAGGGTTTTATAAAGTATGCACTGCTAGATAACTACATGTCTATTAATTAACTATATACCTCCTTAGTGACCTTCTCTTGTTTCTTTGGTTGTTATTTTGGTGTGGTGTGTGTTTGGTTTTGGTGGGTGTATTTTTTGAGTTTGTGGGGTTTTTTTGTTTACTTTTAAAAAAGGGATTTCTCCTTACTCCAGAAATCCTCAGAAATTTAGAACAAAGGAAGCCCAAGTTGTGTTTCTCAGAGCCCAGCAGAGACCCTGACTTGAAGGGAGCCAAAGGATGGAGTGGCAGTCCCAAGGTTTTATCTGTATTCTGGGTCTGACTGAGTCAAAGACTGGAAAATGGGTTAGTCAAGCTAGTATAAGGTTGTACCCAGCATTGGAAGAAACACTGCCATGAAATCTGTCTCTTGTAATATCTTGGCTTTATCAGTCCTTGGTGAAAAATCAAATGGATTGTGTTCAAGTCTAATAATGGGCACGAAGGGGCTGTAATCTTAGTTCAGATATCACAGAGGTACGAACATCTGCCTTCTGTAAATCAGGCAGCATTACACCTGGGGGTTCTGCTGCAAGGTACTCCCCTGTTGTAGGGATACAGGGAAGCTCACAGGAGAGTGATGCTAGGCAGGCACAGCCATGCTCACGGAGCTTCTGTGAACTCAGCTGCAGTTCAGAGGAAGGTGAACTCACTGGTGAACTCAATGGGTTGGACTATAGTCTAGCAATCCAGGTACCAAAGCTCTCTACCTTTCTGCTGTGAATACTGTGTGCATCTTTTTTATCAAACTGTTTAATCCTTCCACCTGCAGATTGGGTGTATTAGTAATTATGTGCTTGTCAGGGGTGCTGTGAGGAAGAGGCCTGCCAAAAACCAAGTGAAGGCTTTGAGACAATGAGTATGCGAAGATTATACAGTTTGCGGACAAAGAGCAGCAATGGGATGTAGGAGAAAATTAGGGCATTAATTCTGAGCTTTTAAATCATTGGTCTACAAAATAAGAATAGTGTTTACTTTTTGTGCGGTTCATGCCATTTTGAAGGTCACATCAGGTGTCTTGACAGAAAAACTGAAATTATATTTGGTTTGCAGGAAAGCCATGTAAAGTTTTACTCATTTTTGGATTCACCACTGTTTATTTACACACATCTAGTGTGCCGTATTGTGCTTGCCTATAGAAGACCCTTCAACATCTCACTGGTGTGTAGTGTGGTGGTCTCAAGATGCACCAGGCTTTTATAACTAGTGGTTCAGTAAGCACTGAAATTGTAAATCTAGAGGTATTTTCCAAGGAGCACAGGAGACTACAGGCTCTGGTCCTGCAGTGCTAACCTGGTACACACAGAGCTGGGCCCACAGACACCCTGGAAGCTGCAACAGTCTTCTCCATCACACTGTGCCACAACGTGAGCAACATGGGTGTCTGGTTTGTTTGACAGCTGGCCTCAGAGGAGGAGAAAGTCATGTGCATCTGTATGGAGCAGCAGCAAATTTTGACACAAGAACAGAGCAAAGACTCATCCCCATAGCTCTGAAGCCATAGAGGGGAGTTCTAATTGCTGGTTCTCATGTTATTACACGACAACTGGTTTGTATTTATGAAATATGTGGCATAGAAATGAAGAGGTGGGAGAACAGAAAGTAAATACGTGGAGATATTTCTCAGGGTTGTTTGAAGACCTGTGAAAGGACTTGAAATACTATGCTTTTGTGCTTGCACAGAGGCACAAATCATGGTGTTGCCTCAGGCTGAGCAGGAGGTGAGAACAGAGATGTGAAAGGCAGAGCCCTCAGCTGGTAAGTCACTAAGCACTGGGTGGCTCTGGGACAGGCACACAGTAATGTATTGAAATGTAAGCTGGATAATACAATAATTTGAATTTGATAGAGTTCAGATGGAAATAGAGAGAAAATCAGAAAAATCATATAATCCTTTTCCCATACAAAGCTTGACTTGAGGTGGGTATGGTGGAGCCCTCTAGCCAACTTCAATTAATGGTTTCTGGACAGTCCCTCACTTCCAAATCATGTAATGTAATAACTGTCTGCTATTTAAAGTCACAGAAAGAATATCAAACTGCTGCTGTCTTTGAAGTTCACAGGCAGGGAATCATGGTTACTAAAGACTATTAATTATCTCAGCAGTCAAACTATGCCAGGCAGAACTCCAGTATATAAGACAGACAGCAAGTCTGATGTTATACTGCAAGATTTCCTCAGAATAATCTCTACAAACCAAGAACAAAAACCGTGTGCAAACTCTAATCCTACTCAAACAGCCTGCAGAGGTACATGTATAAATCAAGGGTTAAGCAGGAATGTGTTTTTTTGAAGAAAGTAAAGGCACTTTCTGTGCTTAATTAACAGGATGCTAATTGGGCAAATGAGGAAGAATTAAAAGGGAATCCGTGAATGTCCATAAGAGATTGGTGGTGAAGCTGTTAAAGCTGACTACTTCACCTGTGCATGGAAATTACAAGTCAAGACCAAACCCTACATTTGAGAGTTATAATGAACACAGAGATTTTCAGAAAAATCTAGATTCCTGACAATGAACATGCTTGGAGGAAAAAAACCCCAGATATTTTAGCCAACAATATGCGAATGCTTTGTATGGACTGACCTCCTTGCACTGACTGCAGTTTTATACCTCATGACCCTGTGAGTAATATTGTGGGGTTTTTTTCCAACATGGAAAAATTTTGATGCATTGTTTGCATGCATTAGAGCTTAGTGCAGGGAGCAAAGGAATTCAAAGAATAAATTTTTGCTCATGGGCAGTCACATTAGAAGATATTTGGGAAGGTCTTTATTCATAAGAAATAGGACCACGGATTTCACCATGGTTACCAAGAGTGTAATTTAAAAGCACGCAGTCCTTGGGCACCACAGGTGGGTGTGTGATAAGTCACAGAGTCCAGTCCACTGCCTATGAAGAAGGGAAAAGCAAAAATCTCTGAGTCTGTGTTCGTATTTGGCAGACTGCTCAGGAGGTGCTGCTCTTTGGTGATTTAAGCCCACTGTTAGGGCAGCAATGAAAGTGCTTGCACAGCTTTCAGCGGCACTGGGCTCTCTGGGAGATGTGTGTGAGAACTGCTTTGAGCAAGCCCCACTTGGCATTGATAGTGCTGGGCTGATGGAGAGAGGTTTTGCAGATTGAGAAGTCTGTCTTGCAGTGCTCTATTGACAACCCCTACTCAGTGGCCATAAAGTCCAGAAGACCATGTCCCTTTTTATGACTGTAAAGAGTCAAACTGCTTGAGGCAGAGGAAGCAGCAGCCAAGCAGAGAAAAAGAGTTGGTGTTACAAGAGGTCTTCCAAAATGCTTGCAATGTTAAATAAAAGTAAATGATTCCAGTCATGTGCAAAATTCATTTGGGTTATATCTGGAAACAAGGATTTGTGAAGCACTTCAGTCAGTCTCCTTTTTTAAATGTACATTATTTTAAGGACTGGAAAGAGGCAAACTGATGAACATGGAACATAAGGTACTCTGGCTCTTTAGAAGAGGAAAACAAACCACACACTGTAGCAGTCCTTCATCCTACGATATTGACAGCAGGCTTGAGGTGTGTTTGTAGCAGCATTCTCTGTCTGATAGATGCATATATATATATAAGAACATATGTATTTTCTTTAAAAATACATTTCTCAAAATTATTCTCTCAGCCTATAATTTAGTTCTGGACTGCAGATATTTTATTTCTTGGTGTGTGCCAGGCACTTCTCTGGCATGCTCTGATTCAGTGGGCCTGCCACATCAGCTCTGGGAAACACAGTGCCTGAGCCAATGCCTCTGAAATTAATTGGTATTATTCCATCAGCCTAGGGTGGCCCTGGCAGCAATGTGTGTGCTGCGAAGGCCAGCAGGCTTAGAAGCGCTGGGCTGTAGCCCACATTTACCCATCTGAGCTTGATCACGTCAGTCAGTCCCATGACAAAATCAGGATGTATTGGATTTGTGTAATAATATATTGTTTCTTCTCCTACTACTAGTGACAGCATTTATTTTTTTTTTTCCTGTGTCAAAGTCATGATTTCGACTAAAACTGTGCATATTTCTCCAGCTACAGTGAATGGTCAGAGCTGATTAATTGCATTGGCACCTAGTACATTTGATGAGTCTCAGGATCTTGGATTCATATATAGTTTCGTCAAAGACTGAAGTTGATGTTTAATGTATTATTGACCAAATTCTCCATAAAGTGACTTGGGACCCTTAGAAGCTTTGAGGACATAAATATATACCAGGTTTTGTACAAGAAAATTCAGTAGGGTGTGAAAACTCATTGGTGCTTGTGAGAGACTAATTGTATGTTAGATTTGGATATGATTGACTGGGTAGATTGTGCATATCTTGAAAATTCACTCAGATTTAATTCCAGAGCATGTGATTTTAATTTTTTCAGTAAAATTGATGAAGGAATCTAATGTTATGAAGCCAATTAGGGTATGAGTTGATTGAGCTGGCATATCACTGTTTTCACTCTAGAGATTACTATGATTATCTTTGGTTTCAGAGGAAAAAAAAAATAACCCCAAAGCAACTAAAGTTAAATAAAGTTGTATGTATTTTGGATGTTCGTGAAGCCTAGCCATGATGATTTTGGATGTTGTATACAACCAGTAAGTTGGGATTGGTAAAATAATGTCTAACTGGATCAGATACCATGCTTGGTTACTGCCTCCCGCAGCTGGCAGATGTTGGTGGGATGTTTGCACCTGCAGAGGGCTGTGTTTTCGAGGGCTGCATGCCAGCACAGCATCTAAATGCTTCTTCAATGGGGTTGTCTACCTCTAGGATGAAAGACATCTAAGTTGGCCATAGCTGCACCCCAGCTGGCTCTGTTTGTGTCATACTGTGGCACAACAAAGTCCTGTGAATCATTGCACAGAGTCGCCCAAGATTGTTGGCAGGCTCCAGGCTGGAAACAGAAGTAATAAGGCTGGTTGGGCATGAACTGACTCCAAAGGAAGCTAGAGGGTTACCACTAGTTCAGCAATTAGCAAATAGACGCTTGGGCTGGCTTTCCCTGGAGCAGTTCCAATCAGGCAGTTTTCTAAAATCTTTTTGATACCTCTGGAGAGCCAGCATGCTGTTTCCAGGGCTGGATCTGGTCCTCATAAGCCTGGTATTAGGCACAGGCTAATGAGCCCTGCTGGGCTTGCACAAGTCGGTCTCTGCATGTATGACATGGTCCATCCCCAAAGAGAGGACTGTATTGGTATAGGTTCCCTTTACAAGAGGGAAGTTGAGGTATAATGGGACAGAGAAGACAGTGGGACATTGAATACAGATACAGACCACAACATTTTCAAGGTGCTTTCACCAGAAATTTCAGCACTGAGAGAAAATGGTGGTTTTTTTTTTCGTGTGGTGTCATTTGGTTTCAAGTGAAACCTTAAACATCTTAATTTTTAAGCAGACCCCTTTCTCTGTGGTAAGTGTCCTTGGTTTAGTGAGCACCAGAGGAAGAATTGCGTGACCCATCTCAAGAATTCCTGGTCCAGTGCTGCTGACAGCAAAGCTGAGCAGTCAGGCTCAGCTGTGCACAGCCCCAGTGCAGACTGTGGCTTTACTGGTGTCCATTTCCATGCAACTTCACTGGATTACAGATGATTCCAGTTTGCCTGTATGTACTGAAATGATGATTTTGACTGCAGCACAGGAGTACTGGTGCTGTGTTAAGATCCACACAGGAAACCTGTCCTAGGGTAGGGAACTTGAACTCACTTGCGTTCAAAGCACGCAACTCATCCTTTGTCTCTGCAATAAGTTTTAGATATACAGATATATACTTATTTATCAGAAATATGCATATAGACACCATCT
The DNA here is from genome assembly GCA_013396735.1 of Grallaria varia. Lineage (NCBI taxonomy): Eukaryota > Metazoa > Chordata > Aves > Passeriformes > Formicariidae > Grallaria > Grallaria varia. Next base: position 1,388,629 of record VWZG01004512.1, on the reverse strand, counting down.
CAAAGCAAAACACTCCATGAATAACAACAAATGACATAAAATATTTTCTTTCTGAAATCTCATTCTGTTGCAGGACTGGAACTTGAAGACAATTGTTCTTTTCTGCTAAACACTCTTGTTGGCTACTTCAATATTAATATTAGTTATTCAGGTTACTGATACGGTTAGAACTGGTGCAGTTACTGATAATTTGGTTTATAGTTTTTCTTCAAAGAATATGGTGGACTTGCAGGCCTTTTGGAGTTCTCTGAAGTCGTCAGAAGCTGCTGTTCTGGGTTCCCTCCTCAATGGCAGGAATGTTCACAATATAGTGCTGATCACAGCCTATTTAATAAAAAAAAAACCACAAAAAACCACAAAACAACAACAACAACAAAACACAAACAAACAGAGAATGCTTTTAAATGCAGCTATAAAACCCTTGCTGGCAAGAGTTTTGGTGTGCCTTTATGTCTTGGCTTCAGTTTTTGCTTTTTTGCCATTTCCCCTAAAGTGTAGGTTTTGTCTGTAAGTTTCTGACACATGACAAACAAGTTCCCACAGAAAAAGTAATTTCAGAAACTGAAAAATTTCCTTTGCAATCAGTCAGGTCATCCTTGTTTCTCATATGTGGTGGGTCTGAGGAAGTAATGTCCCTGAGGTGAAGTACAAGTCTCATTGATTTTGGCACAGTTTAGATCCAACCTGAGTGAAAGGCATGTCCAAACTTGTGAGATGCTCTGGCATAGTCTGAGATTAAAGAGATTTGACTATCTCAGAGATCTGACTCTCATAGGATCTAGATGTAGTGAAGAAACTCAGGTGGCTCTAATCTCAAATAAACTAAAATCTGAAACAGCACCAACAGGAATCCTGGAATGATTCAGGCTACTATGGTACTCTTCAGCTTCCTGACCTCTTTCCTTTGGGACTGCTGTGTTTTACAGCCGACAGCCCTGGAACCTGTTTAATATGAACTGTTCCAGGGAAATCATTAGAAATTGGGTCAAAACAGAATTCAAAGAAACCTGACAGGTTAGAGCAAAATGCTAAATTTCCTGCAATTCTTACGTTGAATTCATCAAAGCTATGAAGGCAGGTCATCTGGGATAAAAAAAGCCACATCAAAATATGCATTTTGACAGCATGCTAGTTTATCAAAGTCACCAAAAATCCTTCAGTGTTTTCCTTGATGATGATGAGGAGGATTTTGAGAACCAGTGACTTCATTAATAGTGCTCTGTCCCTTCTCTTGGCTCAATGAAGTTTCACCAGCATACAGGCTCACTTGGTTAATGAGATATGACACTTGGCATGCTTCTAATAAGAAGGAGAAATTGAAAGAAATGTATTCATCACTTCTGAAATGTTGCTGCAGGCCCCTTTTCTGTACATCTGGTACATATTTCTAATCTTTTGTTTTGTAGGGTAAGGTGCCAGAAATGTGGGAGTCATCAGCAGTTAGTTCTTTTCATAAAGAAGAAGATGCTGAAAATCTATGTAATTACAGACCCATTTCAATTTTATTCTCTGCAGTTAAATTATTTCAATGTCTTTTTTATAGTCAAAATGAACAAGTTTAGTTTACAAATATTTCATTACCATTAGGGTGACTTGATTTCCATTATCATCATTTTACAACTCTAGTATTATTAAAAGTGACAAATGACTCTGTAGTCAATTGCTCTTCTGAATAAATGTAGTTTTGTGTGGTGGTTTATCTCTGCTGCCAACCTTTGATCTAATGCGAAGCAGCAGATTTTATTTGGCCTTTTTTTTTATTTTATGTTTTTTTACATTGGCATGTGACAGCTTTGCCTTAGTGACAGGAAACAATTCATTTTCAAGTGAGGCAGCTGGAAATTTTGCTGTAATGAAAGATTTGGCATTTGGCATGGCAACATTCGGGGAACCTACAGCAGGCTTTGGCAACGTCCTTATCTGTATATTTCTACATTTACATCACTCTTTAGCAACAACACAGAGTTGCAACAGCTTTTCCTCCATTTCTCCTGCAGTTCTGTGAGGGACTGGCCTGAAGCCCTGGCATTTCAATGGTTGAAGCTTTTGCTGACCCCTGGCTACACTCAGCTGGGGACCAAGGCTTTTACAGCAGTGCCGTCCAGTGAAAAGAGCTACAGTGGCTTCACTTTTAGGTATTGATGCCCCAACTCTCAAAGTCCTCAAACTCTCCCTGCCACCACTGTATTCTTCCTGCAGGGTCCATGCTGATTGCTGCCTCCGTGTCCTTTTGGACAGGTGTTGATGCTGAAGGTGTGCACCAGCTGCTCCCTCTCCTTTAATTGACACCAAGCTGAAGTTGGGCTTGAAGAGTTGGCTGAGGTTGTTTGTTTGTGTGAGTGTTAACTGCTCACACATGCTGGGGACAGCTGGTGTTTCCCACCTGAAGTCATGGAAGTGAGCCTCGCCCTGGAGTCACCCCCCAGAGGTTGACACAACTTGACTGTCCTCAGTAGGCAGGTCCCTGTGTGGGCTTCACTCAGCTGGACTGGTGGGACTCCTGTTACAAGCTGTGCTTGTCATCTTTCTTTCTTTCCTCTCTTTCCTTTCTTTTCTGTCTCATGTAAGTGGAATAATAGCAAAACCCTGGGATAACTGTAGTCTTATCAGTCAATGTCAGACAGCACTTACTTTTTAAGATCATAAGGCCAATATAGATCTGAAATGCCAAAAACTTAATTTGAGAGAGAAGTGGTAAACCTCGGCTATTTGCTGCTCTGAATAGCTGGCATCAATTACAAGCCCAGCTGAAGGATGTGTTCTGGTTTTGGACAATTTACAGTTCAGGCCCTTTGATTATTGTTCCTGCAGACTGCCAGCTGTGTTTACTTTTTCCCCCCCTGTTTAAAACATTAAGTAGAAATGCATTAATTTTCTAAAAATGAAGTTACAAAAATATTTGATTCTACATTTAAAATATGTGTTTCTTTAAAGTGTACTGCAAAAGTCAGTCAGTGGAAATTACTCTGAACATCATAGTCCGGTGGAAGATATTCCTACCCACGGCAGCAGGGTTGGAACCAGATGATTTTAAGGTCCCTTACAAACCAAACTATTCTATGATTCTATGTAATGCTGAAAGTGAACTATTGTTTTCTGTGTTTTAGTCATTCATCTTAATCTACTTTTAGATTAGTTTATTGTGATCTCGTGTGTTTTATTAAATTTTGACTACCTGAAAATTATGTAGCTTAAAAACATGGAGAAAAGAAAGCAGAAAGAGAATCATAAGTGGAGAGGGAAAATAGCAGGCTTTGCTGAAATAGTTCTGGACATCTTGCTGCCATGGATCAGGCTAGACGTGGTCACGGCTCTGCTACAGTAGAAAATTCGCAGTGAGGAGCTTTGAGGACATGCCAGACACTTTGCACTATCCCAGATGTGCAGTGTCGGCTCTCAGTGAGGGAGCATGGGAGCTGTGATCACCAGATTTGGCAATGCTGGAACTCCTGGGCAGGTGCTTCTCATGGAGAGGTGGTAAGGAGGAAGATGGAAGCAGCTGGTGCCCTGCCTGTCAGAGAGCGACAAGATCAGTGCGGCCCAATGATGGACACTGAGACAGAGGCTCTGTATCGCCAGCCAAGCTGCAGTGCCATGGTACCCAAACACAGAGAGTCATGGGTTGGCCAAGAGCTTAGACAACATGGTGAGCCCATAGTATTGGGGTGGGTCTGAGGTCAGGCTGGGAAGGGCAGTTCCCAGGCTGGCACAAGATGCAGCCAGGCACGGGCTCAGCTGCAGTGGGGGTCAGGGAGGAGCAGCATCAAGTGCCTGAGATTACATGAAATGTGTGAGCACTGACAGGAGAAACACTTGCATGTGAAGTATTGCTCTTTGAGCCCAGCATGGGCTACATGTGGATGTCCCTGTTTGATTGAGGATAATGATGTTGAAATTTGGTCTGTTATATTGTCATTGTATTATTTTTTTAGTATTTCTTTCAATGAAGCATAATTTTTCCTCCCGCCCTCCTTGTAAAGAAAACATTTTGTAACAAAGGGTAATTCCTTTACCTTCCTCTCTGCAAACAAAAGTCTGGTTTTCTGATTCTGTGAAAGAAATGTGTCCATTACTGTTTGTTTTATGCTGACATTTTTATTCAGTTCCTGGATTTAGAGATCCTCTCTGATTTAGTCTGTGAATCCCTTTGCTATTACAGACATAACCTTGATTCAGATTTACTGGAAGAGCTAAAGAGACTTCTCCGTCCTCTTTTTAGCAGCTAATATACTGTGGATTCCAGCATTATATGGGCTTGTTATATGGCTGCAGTGCTGCCTGCTTGGTAGGTCTCCATTCACCCCTCTTTGCATATTGCTCTAGCAATAGACGGCTCTGATTGAATCCATGTGACAATAATTCCCCAATAACATGCATGGCTCACCTGCTGGGAGGGTGATTTGTGAGTTTCACTGCCTCTGCCTCATCCACTCTTGACCCTGTAAACACCATGCCTGTATGTGTTCCTGCAGAGCTCAGCAGGTGTCGTGTCATGAGAGCGATCATGCTTTTGCAAGAACTGGGCTTTAGAGCTGGTTAATTGCATTGTGTTTAAGCATTAAAATTTTGGCAGAAGGTTTTTTTCTGCCACCAAACAATTGTTCACAAATGTTTTCATTATTCAGCCACCTGTAATGCATGCCTATCAAAGGAAGAGCAGTTCTATTAATAATTACTGTCAGCCGTGTGCAGTGATGCAGTCACTTTGCAGCATTCACTCTTGGTGTAATTCCAGTTGAATGGTGTATTTCAAATGCCAGCTTGATGCTCCTGTTGTAAAGAGGAATCCTTTATTACAGGAAAATAAAATTTACTTGTAATCCAGGTCTACGGTCTGAGGTGATGCAGGATGGCTGGGATTTTAAATTCCATTTTAGTGTTTGCTAGACTTAATTTATTTTTCCTTTTTTTTTAAGGTCCTTGCACAGGCTGGGGTAGTTTCTCCATTTCTGGGGCTAGACCAGCCCAGCTATGTGATTTGAAAGCCACCTGAGTAAAGACAGGATTTATTTATCGGACTATTTATCATAGGAGAAATAAGAACCAGATGCTCTGGATCATTCTGTTAGACAAAGGTGGTGAATGCCTTGAGGTTACTGTGGCCTGTCCTTGGGACTGTGCCATAAGTGCACCCACTGACATATCTGTGCAAGTCCCTAACCTCTGGCAGTGTTCTGATCCTCTGTGAAACTTTTTTCTTGGTAGCTCTCACTGCCCTGCGCCACAGGGCCATCGGGAGCTGGGATGCCCCCAGCAGGAGGAGCATCTCTCATCCTGGCACACCCCAGGATTTCTACCCTGTGAAACATTGTCTTTATGTTAACCCATGAGTTTGCTCACCTTTTACTCTTCTGATGCTCACCCCCATCCCACCAGGAGAGAATGAGTGAGCAGCTCTGTGGGGTTTGGTTGCCGTCTGGGATTGAACCGTGACAGATGTGGCTGCTCTCCTGCCCTCCCCAGGCAGCCACTGCCTGCCCTTGCCCTGGCCAGGGGCAGATGGTGAGGGCCAGGGCAGCCTCCCACTGGGGGACAGAGCAGGGGAGATCCATGTTAAGAGTTAGGGAGCTGTTCCTGAAATCTTGGAAGAACTGAACCCAGGGGAAGCTTGTGTTTTAGGGGAAGTGTTGTTTAAATTTTATGCCTACAAGGTTTTGCATTACATTACTGAGACTTGCAGGCCCCTGAGGTTAGATGTTACAAACTGAGGGTTGGAAACCTGATAGGAAAAGATTAAGCACCATTCTCTGCACACCAGAGGGGGCCTGCTTGTGCATTGGGATCAGCTTGTTCAAATTTCTAAGCCTTGTGGTTGGGTTTGCTGGGTTGCAAAATTAATGGTGTATTTGGGGTAGCATCTGCTGACACCCACACTATTGATACAGGCACACAAAAGGACCAACTGTGTGCTGGCATCGTGTTATTCACAGCTTAGATATTTGTATGCCAGAGAGTTCTGCTACAATGACTTTTATTTAGCTCTCCCCTGAATAATGTTGGCCATAGAGCTTCATCAGTGCCTTTGGTTCTAAGCCCGAATAGCAGTAAAACCTATTGCTGCTAAAACTTAGTTATACCCACATCTGCAAGAACAGTTTATTAAATCTTATGCTTAATTCAGTCTGAGCAATTCTGAATGTTTCTTGCAGTGACAGGCATGTCATTTTGGTGTTTGGCATCTTTTTTGTATTTTTCATTTGTTGGCTTATTTGCCTAATAAAGATCACAGTTTTATTCAGCAATAGCTCATATTACCAATTCACCTACTCTTGGATTTCCTTCCATGGGATATCTTGGTAAAATTCCAGGGCAGAGGGTGTTCAGGCTGCTGTGGAATGAGCCTGAGTAACTTTGACAGACCTTGAAATGCATCTGTATGGATTAGATTACCTCAGAAGTAGGAGGAAATTTATATTTATTCGTTGGTGCTGGCCATTTCTTACTACTTCTCCTATCACTGAGAAAAATGTTAAGGGTAGCACTTTGGAAAGTATACAATTAATATTACAGGGACAGTCTCAGGGTTGAGAGATCACAAAACTGGTGTGCTGTATAACTTAGAGTAAAATCCCACTTTGAGAAGTCACAATTTAAAATTGCTCTTACTCGACACATCTGCAGCCTCTGTGCAGTCATATCTGCTGACTTCAGTCACAAAAATAAGTTCTTACCTACTTTTTATTCTCATCAGTCCTGCAGAGCCAATGCAGCTACAGGGCTGTGGGTCTGCTCTGGAGGACCGACAGCCAAATTATACTCCCCCCTACCAGGTGCTCTGATGCAGCCACACCAAAGCCAGAGGAACCAAACTGGCAGACAGTAGTTGAGAGCTAACTGTTTCTGCGGAAGAGGTGGTGGGCAGAAGAGCAGAGTTTAAAGCAGCCACTTCAAATCTGAGATTCCAGGCTAAGATAAGAAGTCCAGATATGTAGGGTAAAAAGAAGGGATTGAGGTGGGTTGTTGCTTCCAGGAAAAGACCATTTGTGATTTGCAGTTCAGTTGCAAGTAGTTTTTTTTCCTGATATTAAAATGTTGTTTGGGTGTTATATAGAGGAAGAGTTAATGCTGAGTGATGTTAATGCTGGTCTTTCCTCATGCCAACCTATTTAGGAAGTCTCAGCATAGATTTTGATGCGTGCAATGCTTGTTGAAACTCCAATATTCCTGTAGCTTTTCCCATTTTTTAAGATAAAACACATATATGTTTTATGTTTGCTTTTATTTCTCTCATGAATATTTGTGAAATGTTGACATCAGCATTGTGGTTTTAGGCAATAATGTCAAACTGAGATACTAAAAAGTCATGAGCCAGACCTCCGTAAATCCACTGAGACTTACTTGAAAATGGTAATGTATTTGTTATTTTACTTCTGTTTCTGAACTTCTGCACACACTTATCTCAGGTTTTCAACCCTATTATCTATCACTAAAATAATAAGGGGGTTTTATGTTTTTGTTTGTTTGTTTGGTTTTTGTTTGTTTTTTGTTTTTAATTTGTTATGTGTGTCACCAGTACTTACCAATTTTAGGTGAAGGCTCAAATTAACAAAAAGGAAAAGTTCAATGGCTGGCAATGGTGAATAGACATGTGGAGATGCTTAGGCTTGTGGGTATGCTCAGGACAGGAGCGTAGAACTCCCAAGGCCCCAGGATGGCAATTCATTGACTCAGAGAAAGTTTTCTGCTGACTTCAGTAATACAGTATTTCATTTGTGGTTTGGAGGGCTGCCTCCCAGCCAACATTTAGGGTCTGTGCACTAGTTTAAAGGAATTTATGGCTGCCTGGGATGCAGCATCTCACGAGGAGTAGCTTTTCCCAAAGGAGGGGTCCTAAGAAGATGGGCTGTCCAGAAAGTAAGAGAGATGCTTTCAAGGAAAGACAGCAGATATTTGAAGTAATTTCCATCCTTTTTTTATTTTTCCTTTTCCCATTTTGCCTTCTCTTTTAGAAGACATCTTGGAAAGGATGTTTTGAGACACCTCTGTTGGGCTCTCTCAAACCGAGCTGAAGTGGCACTGCTAGCAGACAGGGGGGAAAAAACCCCTCCATGCACAGGGTAATTCCTACATTTCAACCAGCTCCATCTCCCCTTTCGTGTCCCTGATGGAAGACCTCTGTCTAGAGAGAGGTCACATGAGAGAAAGGAAAATACCCTGGTTGGGGTAATGTTACCCCAGAGCTCAGGGCACTGGGGTGGAAATGCCTGCCTTCTCCATCCCACAGTCCCAGGAATACCTAAGTCTATAAATAGATATTTATGTGTGTATGTGTTTATATATACATATATGTACATTTCTATGTGTACATTTTCTCTCAAGTGTGATTGTTTTCAAAACCTCACACTTGAGTGTCTGAAAGTCGGCTGCGGGCAAGGCTGGACTTTCTGCTCCCAGCAGCAGCAGCAGCAGCAGCAGCAGCAGCAGGCAGCTCCGGATGCCCAGCTCTCCTGCTGCCGTTTCGGGTTGCTGTGGTGGCTGTCCTTCCTAAAGGCATGCACTTTTGGAAGCCGGCTGATAAAAACGCACACACACTGAGCGCCCGTGCAAAGTAATTCCAGATATGATGAGCCTATTGTATGTATGAATAGACCTTTAAGGGATGTGTGAACGAAACCTTTTTTGATCTCCTATCTCTTCAGAACACTTCATGCTGTTGCCTCTGTCTCTTCGCTCAAATCCTGCTATTTTTTTATTCCCCTGCTACGTGCATGGCATATGTAAAAAAGAAAGTTTGAGGACTAAAACAGATTAGTGATGGGTGAGCAGTAGAGGATGGAGCTGTTGTGAAAGGCCCATGTGTGCATGTGAAGTAATGTTTTTATAGAAGGTCACATAGTATCCAACTCTTCCCATACTGTACCAGATGTTGGAGACAAGTGCAAATATAAGAGCCTGAGTGTTGTTGCAGAGAAAGTATGGTCAAGCCACACTCTGAAAACAGAAAGTAAATTCCCATAGCTATTACTTAGAAAGTGAGCCAGTACTCAATTTAGGACTGCACAGACCAACACTTGCTTATTTATTTCCTGATTATTTTTTTTCTTTGTTACTAATTCTTTGATGAAGGTGAAGTTAGTGAAAGCTGCAATTCCTTCCTGGCCCAGCAGTAAAGTAATATTTTAATTTTGCACCTTATTCCAGGCAAAATAAGAATGTAGGTTAGGTGGGATTGGCAGGACTCTGATTGGCATCTCTGAAATGACTTTGTCTGGCTCTTATCCCCATTTTTCCTCTGAATAAAATGGCACCGTGGCCTCAACATGTACAAACTGCAAAGATTTCTGACTCCCCTGTGTCTCAATATAATTTGCAACCCATTTTTCAGTAGGTCTGGAAAAAATCATCACATTTCAGGAGGATCCTCTTTTGATGAGCTGGAGGGAGGAAGACTGACCCTGGCTTGTGATGTTTTTAATGGAGAGCAAAAACTACACGCATAAAAACCCAATATTCACCAAAGAAACTGAAAGAATAAAAACATTTCTGGTTTGGCATTACACAGATCAATAGGGCTGTGAGCATGGGAACTAATGAAGCCTGGCTCCCTATGGGAATGCCTCTCACAGCTGGCAAACCTTTTAATTGAATTTTATCCTATAGCAGCAATATGAGATCACCCCTTTTGAACACCAGGATGTCTGCTCAGGAGAATATTGTGAGGAGAGGTGTTCAGATGAAGAAATGTCCATTTGGCATCAAAACTTAGGCCACACAGAGGGTTTTCTGCTGCCCAAAAAAACACAAACTGTGGCTGAAGGTGTTTGCAGAGTTGAGGCGACTGCAACGTTATTCTCTGTGGACTCGACACCTCAGCCTGCCCCTCAGGGACATAAGTTGTGACTCCCTGTTGTTTCCACAACATTCTAAGGAACAGTGTCTTTGAGACTTTGACCTGTCATGAGGTTGGTAGGCATCAACCCCTTAGATCAAAAATCTTCACAATGGAATTCACCACTGGGTTCATATGCTAAAAGTTAGCTAAAAGCCGGGAGAGTTTTATGTGTTTGTTGATGCTTTGTGTTGTTTGTGCATCCTATGATTCTCCCTCCTGCTCTCTCTCCCTCCTCCGGGGCTTGTTACCAGAAGACAGCGCTGGCAACAAAAGTGTCAAAGCTCTGCAGTGAAGTATTTAGCACTGGGGAACGCCATGAAGACCATAACTTCTTAAATCAGTCACTATCACTCCCATCACATGCTCCTTTTACTCCTAGCTGGTGCGTGCTCCTGTGGCAGTGTGGGGGGATGCTCAGAAGGCCACTGGGCTGTGATCAGAAGGAAGGTGTGGGATTGTACAACAGGCGCTTGGTAGTGCCACACTCGCCATGTCGAAAAGCCACGAGCAGAAGAAACTGCTGGGAAGTGTGCTGCTCAAAGAGCTTGACAAGGCAGTGCAGTTCCATTTGGACTCTGCAAAATTATGGTTTGGAAGTTTTTCCTGGCCATTTGGGTCTCTGATCTTGCCCTGACCTGCAGAAGTAGTGTCACCAAGGGCGTCTGTAACACACTTCAGTCATAGGAGGAAGATTTAAAGGGGAGAGGAGGGTCCTTAACTCAAGACTTCCTTGCTCCTGTCAGCAATGCTGCCTTTGAGTTATTTTTATGTCATCCTTACATACTTTATTATTCACAGTCACGTTCAATTTAATGTAGGCTGACCAGATGCCTCAGCATGACCCAAACAGTCTTTAGCCTTAATTAAATGTCTTCTCTGCATCTGTTTTTTCCTTGCTGGTTTTTGAAGTCCTGGGAATTCAATAAAGTTTTCACTTTTCTATTATTAGCAAACATTGTTTTATATCTGGCTTTACAGTTTTATTACACAGTCAGCTGTAGAGCTTAAAATTGCATTATAAGGCTCCCTTGAATACTCAGACTTGCAATATATGCTGCTTTCTGTAGCACTGTGTTTCTAAAGCTTGTGCTATTACACAGCGATAATGTACAATTTAATATTTTGCAATCATCAACTGTAAAACTAAAAGAGTAAAAGTTCGTAATTTACAAGGCTGTAGATGACATCTGCAGATCTTATGGGTTTAAAGATGTATTGGTTCAGTTTCACATATATATCAGTCTGAGATGGAATGTATTAGGTTCTGCATATACACAGCATATTGCTTCCATTTACACTTGATGTTGTCATGTCTTTGAGGGAGAGCATAAAAACAAAAGATGTGAAAAACAGGAGTATGGACTCTGTTAACTACAGCAGATGTTTTCTAAATATGACAAGTCACAGGGGTTCAATAGACATGAAATGGCAGCAGAAACAGGCCAAAATCTTACAATCATATATAGATGTGCATTAAATTTATGCATCTGAATAGCTGTGTTGATTTTAATGAAAATGTTCATGGATGACATGCTAGGTTTGTGCATGACAGTTTACAGGAAGAAATTATGAAGAATAGTTTATCTTAGAGCCACCATGTGGGCAGCCATGAATTTGTCTGTGAATTACTTGCAAGATCATTTGTTCAGTCTTACAGAATCAAGCATGTGTTTGGAAGAGCAGGCTATCCTCAAAAACTTGCTTTTAGCCAGAGAGGGAGGGTCAGGCAGAAAGAATAATGTGGCACAGCCCAAGGCACAAACATGTGTAGTTGATCTGTCCTCTAGACAGAGTTGTGCTACTGGAAAAGGTTGTTACTCCATGGAATTAGCTGATCACTGGTTGTGTGGTATATATGGAGATTGCAGGTGAACAGTGATCAGGGAAGACTGGAGCTGTCCAGGTGCTGGGGGGAGCTGGTCTCCCTCTACAGAGGGATCTGCTGATGCTGGGCCTGGGTGAGAAGGCCAGTGCCCAGCTGGTGATGTGTGAGGAAACATCACTGCTGGACAATGAGGGGTGCCCCGGTTTAGCCTGGGACTTCCCCCACCATAAAATTAAGCGGGAAAGTTTACTCAGGCAGTGGTGTTTTGAGAAAGGTAATCTTAACACAGCTATTCAACAATAGCTTGCAGAAGATGGCATGGTCTTAACCTTGGAGAAATGGACTTCCTGAAAAGGAGAAAGGGAAGTGTGGAGCTGTGGTGCATCTACCACATTTCCTAGCTGCCTTCTGAAGATAATAGTGTATGCAAGTGTAAACTTCTATGCTCTAGGAAATTATTTTTGAAAAGATGAATGTTTTTAATATTTCTTAAATAATGGAAGAAATAGCAAAGAAGAGTGCTGTTAAGAGAGACACACCTGACTGCTGCAGGTGATAAAGAGAAAACCTATCATTTGTTCAGATCAGTGTTATTATAAAGACATTGTAATTTGAAAGAAAAAAACCCCAACAAAACAAACCCCAGAAGACCTTCTCTTCTTTTAAAGCAGACGTGAAGATGCTTTCAAAAAAACGAATTTGGGTATACAAGAGCAAAACTGTAGTGTATTGGGGAGAGAGTGTTTGTAGAAAGAGGCAGGGAAGTCTTGGGGTGTAAAGTCAGCGAAGAATTGCAATTTCACTCAGATTGTTTTGCACTTAGTCCTAAGTGCACATTTATCATTTGAAAAAAAAGGTAATATCTGATCAGCAAAGGTTGGGGAGGATTATTGACTTTTAAACATTCTTGAAACAAACATTTTTTCCAAATACCTATTGTAGTTCAAATAAAAATATTCTGGACAGAGTGAATGTGTACTCCTTTGACTAAAAAGACATCAATTTTTCATTATTCCAGTTTTAGAAATTATCATATATCCACTAGTACATATCTTTGTATACCAGGACAGTGTAATTGATTGGACACATGTTAATTTAAGCCAGAGTAGTGCATTTCAAACCTATTTATTGCCTTGTGAAGCCACTGCATTGTAACATATTTTGTTTTCTCTCCTGTGCTCTCCCAGGCTGTGGGACTTAGTGCTGTTAAAACAATAGACCCATTCATTTAACTGAGTAGGTGCTTGCAACTAAATGTATGGCATCATTATCATTAGCTTCAGTTCCATCAACAGGGTGTCATTATCACATTTAACTTAATTAGTATGGAAGCTCTCTTAAAGAATGCTTCATAGAGAGGGATGTTGTAAATGTATTCTTGACTTCTAGTAAATAAACCAATAGGCTAATGCACAGTGAAGAATTTATAAGAAAGCTGCTGGAGTGGGAGGCAGGTGGAGTAACGCGTGCATTTCTGCCCAGGGCAAGGAGCTGGCAGGAGAGTGGCAGAGACAAGCTCACCCAGCAGCTGCTTATCATGAATGTACCATGGCACGACATTAGCTTTTCAGGTGTGCTCTGGAGGAGATGCACAGCTTCAGGAGGATGAGCAGGCCAGGTGGTTGCGTGTGCAGCTGTGGAATTTGGGTGCCCTTGCTCCTGAGCACACTTGCCCTTTTGCGCATCTCACTGTGGGAAGGCAGTAGCCTTTTCTGAATTGATGCGGCACACGCAAAGATGTTACCTGCACTGTTCACTCTTATTGTGTTTTTGTAACCTAAATAATGCAACTACAGCTTTGGAAACCATAAAAGGATCTATTTCAAGATATTGGTCTCCGTGCTCAATCAATATACCCTAGTCCCTCCCCTGCTCTGTTCCTGAAGTCATGTCTCAGAGTTCCGTGAGGAGTTACTGCTGCACAGCACGCACATCTGCTTGTGACATACTTTGGATAGGTTTTTTTTCATTGCAAGAATACACAGATGAGCTGTCTAATGAGCAATTAAAAACATAGCCAAAGACTAGAATTTAATTGTTTCACTTACCCAGCTGAACAGGCATGTATCCCCTTTCACTTAATACCCTCCTTTCTTACTCAGGAACAATAGGAGAGCCTTTGAGTTTTTCCTTGCTGTTTTTCAAAATGCCGCATTTGAATGCCAGCCTCATCCACTGCCAGTTAGGCTCAGGCACTCCTGATGCTCAAAACAAACACAGTAGCTCCCTTTTTTTTCCTTGCATTTCAAATGAAGGAAAGGTAGCATGGTCATGCTCTGGGTGAATACGAATCTGTGCAGCTACTTGGCCTTTATTCCATAATAATCTATTGATCAGGTTTCACAGAGAAGTTCGGGGTATTTAACTTCTTGCACCTTGCAAGGTAATGAGTAGACAGAAAGTCTTGGTCTGAGCTCAACATTAATTAGACTCCAGGGAGTGAACGGACTGGGGAAGAAACAGGAATGAAGATTCAGTGTCACAAATGTGGGAAAAGCTTCCGCTGGAGTTTGTGTGAGAATGGGTCCGTAGGAACCCTGGGTTTGTTTGTTCCGCAGCTCAACTAACAAAAATGCCTTCTGTTGTTGGGTGCTTACTGTTCAAATGAGTACCAGTTTTCCAGCTTTTCCTTAAAGCAGTTTGATCCAGATGTGTCTTTTTTTGTTTCTTTATTTTTCCTTTTAGTCAGAGAGTAGCTATTCTTTCTTTATCATGAAAAGTGTAAAGAAATCAGGTCAGAGAGCCACAATACAAATATGTGATCTGACATCTCTGACAATGAAAGATAAGGAAAGGAAAAATTTCCCTGCAGGTTTCCTCAATGGGACCCTCTCAGATTTGCTCTTCTCACATTTTGTCAAATATCAATAATTAAACATCTTCCAGAGGGGCATTGAAATATTTTCAAATGATTAAAATATTGCAATCTACCTTTCTGCCAACAGAGGCAGTTTTGTAATACGTGTTTGATTGTGGAGCTCAGATTAGGTCAAGAAGGACTGCTGTGGACAGCTGCTCCCTCTGGCTCCTTGTGGTGGGATCTAGCCCTCACTGCTCACTTTGTCTACACATCTGGGCACCTGCATCAGCCGTGTGGACAAAACAGCTACCGATGTGCCTTGAGAGGGGGCAGTGACTCCAGGAATGACATCTCAGTCTGTTAGCTAGGTTATGTTGAGTGTTTTCTGAAGGAGCTCATCGAAAGCTGAAGCTGGAGAAAAAGTAATTAAAATCCATCAAGATTAGTTCATTATTAGTATTATTACTACATTTCACAAATTCCAGATGGTGAAAGATGTCAGCATTTGCAGCAGCAGGAGATCAGCGATTCACTGGATTTAACAGCAAAGCTATAGGCAAGCACTAGACACAGTTCATGTCTGATTCGCTGTAATGGACAATATGTGAGAACATTTCTGCTTGAGATTGCAAGAAGCTGGGAGAAAAATTGGGGACATTAGGTCAAACTATTGCCAGAAAAAAGTCCAGCAAGAAGTAGAAGGAACATCAGAAACATTTGAAACTAATTGTCTTAAACTTCTAAGATGGGGAAATGCATCATAAGATGCTGAATTTTTTTATCATTTTGATCAAGAGTAACAAGAGGGAGCATTTTTACTTCGTCATCCTCATAGCAGGCTAAACTCACAGCTCCTAAGGCAATTCCTTTTTACTGTGCAGTTGTATTTTAAAGATCACATGTTCATGAAAAGTGAACTGTCAAAGCAGGTAAGAAACAAAAGCACAGCTCCCTGGGTAAACTGGCCTTGAACCTTTGTCGTAGATAAAATAGGTACAGCTGAAGTATTTGAGAGAGGGAGTCCTGATGGGGCACAGGTGCACTGCAGCAGAATGACAAATATCTGGGGAACTTCAGCAATTCTTGAAAGTCTGTCTGTCTTCACTATGCATAAATGGCAATGCTTCTGTGAGATAAGTATGGATTTACTTTGTTGAGACTGATCTTGACTTCTTAATCCTAAATTATTTGCCCAAAGCTCTTACGTCTGCTGAAATCAGGGAGAAAAAGGTTAAACCAACTTGAAAAAGACAGTGCATGCTGTTTCTGATGTGAAAATTAATGAAATTATTTTTAACACAAGGGGAGCAAATCTTGGTGTTGGTGGGTTTTTTTCCTCTCATTAAATATAGTGCCTTAGGAGTCACAGATTGACATGCAGTCAGAATGCTAGGGGAATAAATAGTGAGTTTATGTTTTTAAGCTTGTTTCTGAATGCACTGTTGTAACTTGAAGTTGGCATTTTGTCTGTTGTACAGCACTGCACTGCAAGCCATAGAGTTTACAGGTGTTAACTCAGCTGTGGTGGGATGCTTCCTTGTTTCTTAATTTTAAAAGAAGTACACTGACTGTGGTGGAGAGAAAGAGTTTGTTGCAAAACTGTGTAAAAACAGGCCATGGAGTTCAAGGAAACTGTCTTCCCCCCTTCCTTTTCAGTTTTGCAGGCATGCTGGATTCCTGGCAGATCTCAATTAATCTGCTGCTTGGTTTTGCTGCTCTGAAAACAAGAACCAGCCTGTGTGTCAGCTCACAGCCACTCCTGCAAACAGACCTCTGGCTGGACAGTAACTCTGTGTGTGTGTGTGCATGTGTGTGTGTGTGCACGGTGTAAACTGAGTTTAGGCAATAATGGTGGGTGTTGTCAGGAGGTCCTTGATCCAGCAGTATTCTTTTACGGAAAGTGACCATTTCTTGGTTTTATACATAATTATGTGTTGATACGAATGGGAATCTGGTAAGGGAGCATTAGCATTTTCCAACTCTGCTGCTGTTGTGTTTATGACACGTTGTGAGGCACCTCCCCATGCTTGGAATAGTAAGTAACTGCCAAGGGTTGTAATTTGGTAAGTGTTCAATGCTGATTTTTTCTCTTTATTTCTCCAAAAACTAAGGGATTCTCTGGCTATTCTTGCTATTCCAAAAAGTATATCTTGCTAGGTCAGCTGGATTAAGCTGGCATGCATCTGGACCAGACTGCATTAAAGCGATATTTCCTCTTATTACCTGAACTCATTCGTTCACAGCGTGGTACTGAGAGTGCTGTTCTGAATACACATTATTTGGGTCATCTTCCCCTCAGCCTTCAGAGGTACTGAGTGAAGAGTTTTAGATTTACAATTCAGCATTCAATTTACCATTTCACAAAGTAAGAAATAAAATTCAAGGGAGAGTAGGTGGCAAACTCAAGAGCCACACATGTGGACAGAGAGAAGAAACAAATAAATCCCTTTATTTGGGGAAAGAATTTTTCCTTTCCACCCTGCAGAGCTCTATGCACCCTGCCTCTCTTCTTTTCACTTGCAAAGGAGAAAATGCCTTTTGTTTCCAAAGCACAGCAGGAAGGGTTCCTCAAATTTGTTTACACTGAAATGGGCAATTGTTGCACTGGTTAGCTTTATATGAACAGCAAGTGGTGCACTGATCAAAATTATGCAAACTGTGTGACATCCACAGCTTTGTTGCTAGTGAACTAACAACATACCTAAGTTAAATTCACAGTATGGCCATTTTACAAAGGCAGAAAAGTCAAAACATTTAATAATAAATCAGGGCCCTGCACATAGTGGGGGTGGGTCTTAAACTGTAATAAATAATGATAACTAATTCAACCAAGGAAACATACATGCCCTAAGGGAAAACGTATTAGCAAATTAATTCATTGTGATAAAGTGATCTTCCTTATGAAAAGATAAATGAAAATTAGCAGAATCTCATTCCTTATGCATGTGGCGTGCCCCCTGTATTTGTATTTGGGGTTCCAGAATGCATGCAGATTATGTAAAAAAACCGTACATGGCAGCAGAATGCAAATCACTGGTTACTCTGCACCTCTGAGAGGCTCATCCTCCTGGACAAAAAGGTGCAGTAGGCTTATTAATATGCCTTGTCACCCGAGGAACCTGCTCAACAGCTGAAAGTCATATAAGAGACAACTCAAAACTGAGCTCTTTGTCAGACCCCCACAGGCAACTTCCAGGCTCTCAAGTCTGATGACTGTCCCTGGTATGAAGGAGAGCTCACATCCAAGTGTTTGAGAGCTTTATAGAGCTGTGTCTACATCCTGAGATGACTCCTGAGATGAATAGAGAACTAATGAAGATTTTGGAGGACTAATGTAGTATGCTCTTCACAGCTCCTGCCTCCCAGGAGGCAAGTGTGTGCTGCACCTGCCTGACCCTCAGAGCTGTCTGGAAGTGTTGCTGCACTTGAGCTCTGCTACAGCATTAGTCCTGATGGCATTATGTTAATAATTACCTACCAGTGTGCAAAGCTCTGTTAAACACAATAAAGTTGTCACTGGCCGTCCTCCTCATGTTATACTGAAGAAATCAGGTGGCAAAAGTAGGCAAGGATACTGATGGAGGCACTTCTAGTCAACTCACTACATACTCAGCTAAAAATGTAATAAAAAGATGGTCTTGGTACATGGTTTGTTTCCTGCAATTTCCCTTTGATTCTTTTGTAGAAACCTGGGAGAAACATAAGATGTTTCTATACGGTGAAGAAGATCTTTCTTTAGCTAAAAGGCCTTTGTAGTTTGTGTTTGTTTTTTGAGGGAGAAAAAAAGCCTTCCCTGCTGCAAATTAATAACACTGGCTACTGCAGGAACATATGGACACTTCTAATGGCTATATTTGTTATTAATGAAGTGACAGAGGTGACTTCACTGATTTGCTTTAGAAGTAAGTCATAAAGCCCAATAACATTTAAGATTAACTGGTCAGCTCTGTTAGAGACTAATACATAGTCAATTTTAGGAGCAAATGCATTTTAATCATCCAGGAGCAACATTCACTTGTATTGTGGAACTATTGGAGATTAATTTTCTTGTCTGTAGATACAGAGTTCCTTGGACGAAGGAGTTATAGTGTAGGTCACGAATTTAATTTTTTAGACCTGGCTATGAAATTCAGCAGGGTACTGTCCCATTAAATGTTGTCCATGTTTTTGCACAGGTATCCAGGTGTGTGGAAAATATAGATACAGTAGAATAGATGGAACATTTGTGAAAGCCTTGATTCAAATGTGAAATATTCATCTCTTTCACTTTGTCCTTGAATTGTCTTCTGTGCAAAATTGTTTGTCATTGAATTATTCAAAGACAACGAGCAAGGATTGTTCACAGTCTGACTTTAGCTCCAATTTGCAACCTTACTGGGAAGTGGGTTAAGCAGATTATGGTACAGAATTGTCCTAGTTATAGTGGCTGGGACCAGTTTATCACTGTGTGAATGTAACTGGAACTGTGTATTCCATACCCTCTCTGCCATTTATCATGAACTGTTAGCGATGCATTGTTTGCAACAGCTGCCCAGGACACACCTGACACCTCAGGCTATGAACTGGGTGCATGGGAAAATAGAGATAAGAAGGTTCCCTGTCTTCACACCAATGATTCAGGTGTGATAACTCCCCTCCAGGAGTCATTAACACCTTCACACCCAACCTGAGGGGTCATGTCTGCTAATGGGCCATCAAGTAGACCAAAAATATCCTGTGACTCACTGAGTAAACTGCCCATTGTGAAAACCCTCACCCTGAGAGAGGTACTGGGTGTTCTTATCTGAACCCAAGCATATATAAGCTTGGGGTTTTGGGACTTGAGGCACTAACTCACTCGTCAGACTGAGAGGAGGACCAGAACCTCAACAGGACTGCAACTACCACTCTCAACCAGACTGCGACCACCAACCTTCTGGAAGGAAAACAGGTTTTCCTTTTCTTTTTGCTTTGGACTCAGGGGGACCACGTGGTGCTCAGCACAGGGGCTGGTGAGCACCATACTGTTTGTGCCCCAGGGGGCTGGGTTGTACAACAGGGTTTTGAGGGCTGAAACCAATTTTCCTTTGTATCAGTGTATTTATTGTAATCTTTTTATTAAATTGTAGTTCTGACTTCTAAACTCTTTTGAGTTGGATTCATTTCTCCTGCCGGTTTACTTTTAAACCAGCACAAGAATGTATCTCAGTTGCTACCATGATCTAAATCAGAAGGCAGTACCACTTAATAAGTGGGGAAGGAGAGATCTTGTGACATATTGCAGTGGGATTGGTTAGCAGATATGTTGGTACTGGTTGATATCAATGGAGGTTTTCTTTTCTAAATGAAAATTATTATAGTTTTCTAAACCCAGGTAGGCTTGAGCCAACCCTTTTTCTCCTCTTGGGCAACTTATTCCCCAAAGTTGAGGAGATATGCTCCAGTTTTCCAGATATTTCAGCTGTCTCGTACCTCGCAGGGGAGAGGTGATGGCATGTCATAGCACAGTGGCACTTGATTCCTGTCTCATTAGGGTCTTCACTTGACATGGGTTGTTTTGCTAGCAACCCGTTTCTCTCTTCTTTTTGGCCAGAGCAGAAGAGGAGAGGATGGCACTTCAGTGCTGATGGTTGTCATGGCTCCTGCAGAGTCCTTCATGCTAAGCAGGAGGTGATAGAGTCCTGACCTTGGTGATCTCTGGTGCTTTTGGAGCTGACATGGTGTTGATCAAGATCTGCTAATTTGTTGGTGGGTCTCCTTTTTTTTTCTGTTCTATCAGAGATATTTGCTAGGAGTATTTAGATGGACAAAATACTTGTCTTTCTTTGAAGATTGTCTCTCATCTCACCACAGGTTTCACTCCCCTTTCCAGCAGCGACAGGGAGTTCTTGTAGGAAGAGCAAGGGAATATGGCTCGTGGCCCCCAAGGGATCTTGCAGTGAGCAGGAGCACAATCTAACAGCAAGGTGCTACTTGACACAGTGACACTTTTTACTTGAAAATATTCACCAGAAGACTGGTCCAGTATAGTGCATGCTAATCCCAAGAGGTCACTGTGATCTCTCTGACTTAAGCATTACACTCACCTGGTTTGCAGGTAACTCTCTTCCTTAGCACTGTGAGAAATGTAAGGCAATGTGCAAAAAGCAAAAGGCAATCAAAGCACCCATTCTTTACCATAAAGTGGGCAAAAATGTCCTCTCTAATGCTGCCTCTGCTCTTAGGAGCTTTCCAGTAACTTTTCTGTTCTGTACAACTGTTCTATTTCCATCAGGATATCAGCTTTCACCTGTGCCATTGGCGTGCTTTACTATGGAGCAGAAAGCAACATAGCTACTTTTTTCTGGTATCAATAGCACTCTTGATGTAAACTGAAGCAGTGAACTAACAGGGTTTCATTGACTAGTGCTGGATTTTCATAGCAGAACCCCTGGGGCATACCACCTCTGCTCCTGGTGGCAGCCTTTTGTGCCATTTATTTCAAGTGTAAGATGGTGGCACAGCATGCAGGATATTGGAACAACATTGACAGAGTTAATTTGCACTCTGATTGGTCTTGATCTCTTGCAAGCAAAGGGTAATATCATCATGAGGCCATAGATGCATATGTGTGTTTGCTCAGTCAATGCTGTTTGAGCCAGCAGTATCCCAGGAGACTTTTAAATAAACATATGGGCATCAGGTTGCAATTAGAAAGTTCTAGGCTGATAAAAACATTTGCTACATTACATTTCACTAAGAAAGGTAAAACTTTCCTCTTGTCTGTGCTTGTACAAATCTAGAATATCTTCTATGGGTGGGAAAGATTTACCCTTGTGTTACAGTTCAGGTTGAAAACTGATAGGAGTATGTCTACTTTAGGGAAGGAATGAGAGAGTGGGGCAAAACAAATGTTTTGGAGTACTGGATAGGGTAAAAAGTGACAGCATCAGTGCCTGTAGATGGTTCCAGATGAATTTTTTGTGACATCCTTACAGGATACTGTGTGACCTGGCACTTGTCTGTGCCAGGTTTTATGTGCCATATGACTTGCCTGTAGCTTGTTTAGGCTGTGTGGTACCTGGTCCTGCTCTAGCAGTGCCTTGAAGGTTTTTTGTGCATCTGTGTTTGCTCCAGGTGGTCTGAAGTCTCCATCCCACCTTCTCTGCTCTGCCCTTTGTCAGGGTGCAATTGAGAAGCCCTGTGAGTTTCCTGCCAGTTGATGTGTGCTGCTTCATCTGTTCAGAGCCTTCACTTGAGATGTGGCTTCTCCCCATGTTTGGAGCAGGTTGTATGTGCATCCCCTGGCAGTGATGCAGAGGCAGCAGACTAGGCCAGCTGCAGCACAGACCTCCCAGTGCATTCTGAGGAAAAGGCAAGAGAGCAGTGAAGCAGGGAAAAGAGGATAAATGAAGAAAATAGTCACCCTGAGACAAATGTGATATGATGGGCAAGATTAACTTACGTAAAGGGACTGACTAAGGTAATAGAAGCAGGAGCCAAGCAAGATGTTTTTAATGTGGTGCACAAACCCATTAATCAGACTAAAATGTTGTTTGTGTAGCATTCTGTGCCCTACACATGAGGTCTATAAATCTGTCTGATCTATATGGAAAATTTGTGGGTCAGGATAAGTAGTGATGCAGCATCAAATAGGAGAAAGCGACCGCCAGTAAAGGCAGTGATTAAGAAGTATTGAAACAAACACATGCAGGCTACTGGAAATGACAGCTTTGAAATGCTTGCACAGTGGGCCTCTTCTTGAGGCACCCAGTTATTAAATGTAATGTTTCCTTATCAAAGTCTGAGAGATGAGCAGCTTTGATAGTCTGGATTGCAAGTTATTGTCTGTTTCTCAAGCTTGCTGCTTGTTGTTAGTTATGGAAAACCCTGAGTTAGAGGATAATTAAATGAAAGGACCATTTCAGGGAATTATCTGGATAATTAGCTGTGATAAATATGATCTTGCTTTAGAGCACTGAAATAATAGAAACCACTGGGTTGAGACAAGAAATCATATGGGATGCCTTTCATGTGAATATATTTATTATCTGTTTTAATTAGTAAACCGAGTCCTAAATGTGTAACGTAAAGTACTTGTCTGGGGTTTCTTTTCGTTAAATGACTTGATTTCTGGAAGTCCATTATGCTGTAATTTATATATACATCTTTCTATGACTACATCAGTGGCAGAGTTTTACAAAAGGACAGTAAAGTGAATTATGGAGAGATATTAACATTTTGAACTAAGTTGGATTTTTTGGTCTGTTGAGTTCTTTATGTTATTTGACCTACTTCTAGTGTCTGGGGCCCTTAGACTATTAAAGTCCACAAAACCTACTACAAACAACATTAATTCTGTTATTGAAACTCATCAAAGCAAGAAAAGTCTGACTAAGATTGAAATGCTTCATTTAACTTTCTCTCTCATGCCTGTCCCTAGATGCATGTGCAGAAGGTGAGGATCCATGCTCTTCTCAGGCAGAAAATGTTTCTCATAACAAAAATTCCTGAAGACTTTCCGTGACCAAGAATAACCAAAGAAGCTGATCAATGTTGCTCTTTCTTCCAGGAATTTAACAAGTTTTGCATTTCCTCCAGGTCTCAGTTTATAGTTTTTAGAGGTCAAATGGCACACAAAAGAAATTCTTGGAGTAAAATATCCATACCCACAGAATCCCATTTGCACCTGGAAATCAGTTCTATGAAATTTGCTGTTTCTGTCTGCATTCTGGGTGTATCCAACATACTTTCTTTGTTACTGTTGGAGAGGATGTTTGGAGGCATTGGAGAAATTACTTGATTTGGTAATCAAGATTACATGGGAAATCAGGATCCCGAGAAGTTCAAAGCTGAGAAATTTCTTAGTAATGCCCATTTTGAACATACTTAGGTAGCTTCCGTCTCAAGAGGATTCGACACAGTTCTCAGCCCTGAGCTGCAAAGTGAAGTATAAAGTACAGTAAGCTATTAACACTTTTCTAGACAAGTTGCCTGGTAGTGAGTGCCCATTCCCTGTGCAAGCATAATAGGATACTAACAAAGAATTATTGCTAATTGTTATCTTCAAATTGTTTTGGCGGTATTCATAAATCCTAGAGGAGTTTGAGACCCCAGTTCATCAAGTGCTGACAGTCCATGGTAGGAGTCTATCTTGGATTTTGAAAACTTCATGGCAGAGTCAGCAAGACAAGGAAAAGACAGAAGATGAAATAGAGCCTCAGTGATAAAATGATCCTGTGCACCCCAGATCTGACCAAAGCCTCTGCATGCAGCCACCAGCAGTGAACACTTAAAGAAAATGTTCTATTAACTGGGTAAATTCAGGGTGAATTAGCAGGTGAAAATCCCGGTATGTCTTCCGAGCTTCACAGCTTACAAACATATCAAACTCGATGTTGGATCATAGCAACTAATGGATTGACTTTCCATGCATTTCCATTAAATGGCCTTGTAAATGCAGTGTCACCATAACCTCCACAATTCAGTTGTTCTGAGTGAAAAGAAAAATTCTTTTTTTTTTTTCTTTAGACTTCCCATCTGATTATTCCCGTGGCTGCCTCCTAGCTCTGCCTTCTCCAAAGCATTTGTGATTTCATAGGCATTCCTTAAGGATCTTCTTTCTTTGCAGTAAGAATGAGATAATTTTTTAGTGTTCTGACTTATTTCCAAGGCCATTCAGCTGTCTGTACAATGTTAATCTACATTTTTGTGAATATCCATGAGTAGAAGAGTCTATGCTACTGTCAGTATTATTTGCTTATTTTAAAAACCTCTCTTAAGAGTTGTAAGGCTGTTCATTGTTGTGCCATTCACCTCACTCGATTTTAGTGTTATCCTGATTGTTGGAAAACCTGACCCAGATGAAGAAACGGAAGAGCCCCTAAGAGGGCTTTTAAACTTGGGCCTGTCATGGTGCTAATGTAGCTCCAGTTTGTGCACCGAAGGTACCTCCCCTCTGACTGGTAGGGACACGAGTAATTGACTGCATCTGATGCCCTCTCTTATAGACATCTCCAGATTCCTGCCTCAGCCCTGTAAATAAAAAGTTTACCTTCCTTGAGTACTGGCTGTTAACACACTGGAGAATGACTGTTTGATAGCTTAATTTGCTTTTCTTTTTTTATGATAGCATTTAAAGGAAACAACATGCTGTTGACAAGTGCTGTATCATTAAAGCTCCCTTAAATCCAGAGCCCTACTGCTGGCCTGTTGAGATTTATTTAATTTTCTTGCCACGTGAGTGGCAATAAAGCAACCATACTAAAAAAATATTAGGACTTTCATCAGCTGTGGATTTAAGTTTAATTATAAGCCACAAATTCAAACGGGGCTTTCTGATACTTTGGGATATTGTAGCAGGCCAGAAGAAGGTCTTAACATAGCTGAGCTAATTTCAATGGAGAGCTGTGTGCTGTCTGCTGACTCCTTTCTGAACCCAAATAAAACTTGGCTGAATGTCATGTAGAGCTCTGGCCAGCCTGAAGGGCACCCCAGCAGCAGATGGGGGGTGTTGTGCAAACCTGTGCAGTCAGAGGCTCATCCCCTGGGCAGGCAGAGACAGGCTTGTCACTTCAGCCTTACTTAGGCTGTATTTTGAGAAATTGAGTGATTCATTGACCTTGTATCACCCTTCTGCCCCACAGCAAATTTTACCTTGTAATGCAAGACTTGACTAGGATTCTGGTAATTTCTGAGCCCCTGTACAGTTCTACTGTGTAGACATGATTTTCATTGTGAATTTTGGGTAGATAGAGTTCTATCTCAAATGAAAATTACTTTTGGAGCATTTATCATCATCATAATCAGGTCTACGTCAGTCCTTGGGAAATAAAGCTTATTCTACAGCAATGAGGATTTTCAAGAGCTACATAGTTTTGCAAACAATATTATATACAGCACTTTTTTTTTTTTTTCTCAGATAGACAAATTATTTTACTGTTTAATAAATTACTTGTTAAAAAAGAGATGTGGTCTGAAGTCTGAACGTATGAGGTCTGGTACTTTATTAATGCACCGTTTTCCCTTTGATAAAATTGTCTTCCTTTCCTCATGTCCCTATTTGTATGTTGCACAGGACTTAAAGTTATTCTCCTTGAAAAAGTGCTGCATCAGAAATGAGTATAAGGTATTCCTAAATTCTCACTAAATTTAATTTTTGTCAAAAAGATCATCTGAAAATTAATAAACTAACTCTCAGAAAATTTGTTAGTTCATTAAAGTGTATCTCAGATATTTTACAGCAAATTTAATAGACTAGTTCATAAAAATGCATCAAAATATTATTTAAATGAAAAGAGTAGCTTATAACATTTAATATATATTTATCCAGAAACTTTCAGAATATTTTATTTCTTTTTAAGCAAAGTCTTCCATTAAGTAGATTAAGAAACAAAAAGGGGTGGAAAACACATCTTAAGACAAAGAAAAAAATTGTTGAACCATTTTCTAATGGGTTTGATTTCTAGATTTGATCAGTTCTAATTGCTGTAAAGTGTGTTTGTGTATGCTGTGACTTTCTCTGGGACTACTTGTGAATATAAAGGCCCAATAATGCAAAAGAGAATTTTGAAGATTTTTTGTTCAGGTAGTAGTCATGGTATAGGAATGGCAGGGTCTTGTTACACAGAGAGTCCTGGAGGACCCCTCAGGATGGCTGTTTGTACCCCACACTGTGCACATGAGAAGAGATGCTTCTGTGATGAGCACGGCTGATTTATACATGTATGTTCAGCCTACTCTAGAGAGACCTCTCTATTTTTTATGAGATACAGGATTGAAAGGATTTCTGTGTCTCATTGAATTAAATCCCCCTGCAGTCCCACACAGTCACCGTACATGTTGCATCCCCAAACCAATAAAACTTCACTGTAAAATAGCTGAATTTCCTGCTCCTTAATTCTTCTGCAGAATTCCCTTCCTCTGATGGTTAGAAATCATGCTCCCAGCCTAACCTTATTTATGTCCAGCTTCAACCTTTTTGTTCTTGTGCCAATACTGGCCTTTAGCTTAAATAGTTTTTCTCCTCTGGTGTTTACCTCTTTGATATGTTTATAGAGAACAATTATATTCCCTCTCAGCCTTCATTTGTTAAACAGTTTCTCTTCTCAGCTAAGCTTTCTATTTCCCTGATCATTCTAGAAACTGTTCTGTCCACCTGCTCCAGTTTAAATAGCTTAAATTAATCATTTTTGAGAATGTGGATCACCAGAGTTGACCATAGAGCTCCAAAGGACATTTCAGCAGTTTCCAGTGCACAATGTCTTGTGCAATTACTTTGCCTCAATATCACTTGTGATAAGATAGCTCATTCATGTCTTCCTTCTCCTCAAACCGATGCCCTCCCATCTACCTGAATTTCCCATCCATCCCTTACTACTACTGCCCTCCGCTGCAGTATTTCATCCTTTTTCTCCAACTTCATCTTAATTATCATATTTTATTGTACGGTGATGTTCACAAGCTTTGTCTTATCAGCATATAACTTAAATGCCTTCATACTCTTTTTGCTGAGTCCACTAAAATAAATATTACTGAATAAGACTGGCTATGAAATCAGTCTTTGAGATACCCATATTTACCTCCTTTCAGTCCCTTACTAAGTAGCTGCTACTATGAAGCCATATTGTCTAGGTAATTTCTCACCCATATATATATGACAAATGTTCTTCTGAAGTCCAAATACACTGTAGAAGGAAAGTTGTTAGATTAGTCCAACCTATTTCGGCATAAACTATTTTGAGTTTTCCCTTATTTCTGTAACTTTGAATGTTGCTTCTTTGAAAATTGATTCTGGTAAGTCACTGGAATTTATTACTAGTATTTTTTATGTGCAGGTAGTGTATTTCCTATTGCTATCACAGTGTATTTCCATTTGGTAGTTTTTTTGGAGTTTTTGGATAGATGTGATTTGGACACATCAATTGCATAAGTACTTTGACTTTTTGTTCCACTTTAGTTTCTGTTTTATAGTGATCCTACTTTATTCTACATCATCTGAGTATTCTGTACTGTTGTCTTTATTGAAAATATGCTAATGTGCTTGTTTAGCTTATGGATCCTAGCATGAATATGTTTATCAATCCCATCTTCAGTGTCTCATGACCTGGCTCTTTTCTTGGCTCTTTATGTGTAAAAGGTTTACTGTGCATTTACTTTTCCTTTGAACACTTTCCACTTGCATTGTGACAGTTCTTGATTTATCTTTTATGTATCCCTCCAATAACTGTCATCACATCATCTCTCAATTTGTTTTGTTCATCCACCCTTTCTGAGTATGTCACATACTTTAAGTCTTTGACCATTCTAGTTGGTTTTTCTCCTTGGATTCCGGTCTACATATTTCTTAAAGTATTTAAAGTAGACACAATACTAAAGCAAAGACTTTATACAACACTGAGTGAGAAAGCAGTATTTCATATGTTTCACAGGCTATCCTCCTGATAATATATTGTGCCATTATGCCTTGGAGTTTTTTGTATTAGCCCCACATTACTGAACTACACTTACTTTGTCGTTCCCTATAATTCTCCCACCTTTTTATGCTGAATTGCTGCTTAACCAGTTGTTCCCCACCTTGTATTTGTGCAAACTGATCACTCCTGCCTAAGTGTTGTGCCTCATGCTTGTCTTCCCATTTGTATTGAATGTAATTTTTGCCAGCTATTTATCCAATTTGCCAATACAATTTGAATTTCAGTCCTGTCCTCCATTGTTCTCACAGCCATAGTCATTGCCTGTAAACTTAAAAATCATATGCTGTATCCCAGTAATCCCCATCACTAATGATAATATTGAATGGTCTTGAACTGCGGACAAAGTTGTAGGGCTGCAGTAAGTACATTCGCTCATTTTTATAGCAGTGTATTGATTGCTGTTGTCTTAGGACAAAGTTAAGAAGTCATTTTAATTACTTGTCAATCTTCATCTCTTTCTTGTAGGCCTCTTCACTATAATTTTTAATGTGGATTTCCATCCATCACGGTCTCTGAAGTTTTTCTATTCTCATGTTTAGAATGCATACACCAAATTTGATTTCATCTATTTGACTTAGAGGGTTTTTTATGCCTTCTCGTTTAGGTGTCTTAGATCTTCGGTTCAATTGACTTCAATAAGCAGGTCTTAAATCTCACCTGCTCAATATAAAAAGACTGTAATTATGACCCAGGATTGTCCCACCTTTAATATAATTTGATTTGAATTATACACTCCTATTCTACTATTATTTGTTCGATAACGTCCTTATCATTTAACAGTCTATATATAACATTGTCTTTTGTTGGTTTGGTGACTGGTCAATAGAGAAGTTTTTCTGCTACCAGCCTGGAAGGTCCAGGTCCTTCTGTGACAACCGGATTTTCTTTTTGGTCTGCTTTGGGGCTTTTCTTCATTTGGTTTGCACAGGAGCCTGCTGCTACAACATGTATTTATCTAATTGCTGGTTTCTAACACCTTCTCTGACATTGCTCAGTGGGAATGACAATGTCGTTGGCTTGTCATTTGGGATGGTTTTTGCTGTGCTTGGGTGCAAGGGAGTGCTGAGGATGACCAGGCCTGGCTGCAGGATCTGAGTTGGGTGTGCTGGGGTGCTCTGGGAACTGGATAATAAAGCAGGGATTGGAACCCCTGTTCCAGTCATGCGCTTGCTCTTGAAGCCCAAATAGATTTAAAATCAATCAGCATATTCTGGCATTTAGCAGTCACTGTAGACTCACCTGTAAATGCTGGAGGTTGCTGCCATGGGAGGGCTCAGGAAGAGATGCAAATCTCAAGCTAGACAGTAATCTATCAGGTCTTCCTTGCTTTTCAGGTTGGGCTATAATTTATGTTAGAAATATTGCATCTTTTCCAGTTTAGAACCTTTCTCGCTCCTCACTTGTCAACTGTCATCATTGAAAAAAAAAAAAAAAAGAGGAAGGATTAATACACCTGCAGTAATAAGGATCAGCATTTTTGTTGAAATAGCCAACTTTTTGTGCAGCTTTGCAGTTGTCATGAAGAGGCAATAAAAATTGCCTATTGGAAATAATCCTCACTGTGAAATGGGACTTTGTTACAAGAGAGACACTTATCCATTGATTTAATTTGCCTTTTTTTTTTTTTCTTTTTTAATCAGATATTAGGATACCCAGATATTTGAAATCCGCTTTTACTGAGGAATTGATGTCTAACACTTTGATTTTTGCTTGGACTCTTATTGAACAAAAACTTGCTGGGTTGCATTTACATGAATTGGATAACTTTTGAAAATGAAAGTTCAGCTTTTGTCTTTTGCATGTAAAAGATCTGATTCCTTGCTTTCTTTTATTCAGCTCTTTGAGCACTAAAGATTTACATGTTCCCTGCTATGTATCTGAAAAATAGCCAGAGATCCTGCTAGATTTTCATGTAGGCTTTGTGCTGTTTGCAAGATTTTCTTGGAAGCAATCAGAGGTATCTCATTTCTTCATTGCATTTTGATATATATTCTTTCAGTACCTCCAGATGTATTTCTCTGCTTTTGGAGATATGAAGCTATTATCATACCATTAAGAAATTTCTAAACATAATATACTCCCAGACTTTCAGAACAAAGTGTGCTCAGCTGTGACCTTTGGATTGGCGAGCCATAGTGCAGACAGAGCATTGAAATGTTGTACAAAAATTATATATATTGTAAATTTATTTTCTTTTATGTGTCACTAGAAAATTTGATAACATTATTTGTACCAAAATGTCACTTTAAGAGTTCAGATTATGGACTATTATGAAACCACCTATGTTTAAGAAAAGAGGAAAGCTGATGTAAGGCAAAACCTAGCTGAAATAGACCTTGGTCCAGGCTGTTTTCTGGGATGCTGTTTGGTGCTTGTGAATTCTGACTCTTCCCCTGGCTGTAATGTGATGCTTCTCTATAGTGTGACAGCTTCAGCTTTCTGCCTGAATGATCTCATCACACACATGCATAAAGAGCCAAAAATGAAAAAATGAAACCTCTCATATTGCTTATCTGCCCATCTTCTTGCTGAGGAGAAACTCATAATGTCTGTGCAGAACTTCAGACATAAAAATGCTATATAAATGCTTAGCGTCATTTCAGCAAACAGAGAGAAGGCTGAGAATGGGATATGATTGTTATCTATAAATGCATTATGGAGGTAAACTCTACAAAGGAAAAGAGATATTTAAGGTAGATGACAATGATAGTGCAAGAAAAAACAGGTGTAAGTGGACCATGAATAAATATAGGCTGGAAATAGGAAAGTTTCTATTAGAGCAATGCAGTAGCCTTCAAGACAGAGTCACAAGTCAGAATCTTTCCTGCTTTTAAGATGGAGTTTCAAATGTTAGAATCATATGACGATTTCTTATGCAGAGGGAAACTGAAAGTTTGGAAAATCCTTTCCATTGCTCAAAGGGCTGACCAGAGAAATCTTTGTCTACAATCAGGTATCATTCAGGAGGTCTCACTCCTTGTAGTACAATTACAGCCTGAACTTTTTCTTCCTCTGAAAGGAAGCAAAGTAATAGTGTGAACTGGCTGTGTTTCTCCAAAGAAAACCTCTTCATCCTTGCTTTAACTGACTCGTACCTTATATCCAAGGATAGTATCTCTTTGCATCGTCTTATCCATTAATATCCTGCAAAAGCAAGGCATAACTTCCTGGAGCTGAGGTACAGGAGATTTAATGAAGTTTACACACTAGTGTGATTTTTTTTTTTGCTAGAGCATTCATTCCTCTGATCCTAAAACTCCTTGCTTCTGCAGCCAGAGAAACAGAGAAGGAAAGCTATTGCAAAGGATGGATAAATGTAGATAAGGTTTGGATAAATATTTCAGTGTAAGCAGTCACTCTGTCTCCAAGTGCAAAGAGTCAGGATATTATTTGCTATGGAACCAGCTCTGATTACTTGGATTTTTGCATGGGAATTCAGGCTTCTTAAGATGTACAGGAAAGGTATAATACAGTGAACAAAAGGAGCCACATAGCAGTCAGCAGGACATTCCAGTTAGCCGACTTGAGTTATCTAGTGTAAGTAGCAGAGTGGAGGGGTTTTTCTTTCATGAATGGAAAGAAAAGCACCTCCAGAGGCAGTCCTCAGCAGGAACATAACTTCAACTTTCACGGCTGTAAAAATAGCCCTGTGGGACTACCTAGCCAGGCTGGGAATATAATAGGGCAGAGACAAAAAGCCCAAGAATTTGCCATTTGGAAATCTGCAACTTTGATGAAATCTAAGTGAAAATAGTTTCAGTGTGTGGAATTCTTTGTTGTCTAGCCTTAGGAAGGGTCTTGAACTTTAAAACTGGGACTCATCTGCTACAAATTTTACAGGTGATCACCATTCTGGGCAGCTGGATTAGGGTTATGTGCTGCACAATACTTGAGCAGAAAGGAACCAGAATTGCTATTTCCAGAAACATAAGCTTACTGATAATTGCACTCCATGCTATTAATTAGAGGCTAAACAATGATATTGCTGTTGCCATTGACAACTAAGTCTGCAACCTTGGTATATTTGGATACTAGCATTAGGAAACAGAAGTACCCATTTGCTATAGCACAGAAAAGCAAGAAAGATCCTTAGGCTCACAACTTAAAAAAAAAAACCAAAAAACAAACGGAATTTGCAAAGATCCGTGCTTTCAAGCTGGCCTCTAAATTTATATTCATTTACAAAGAAGGCCCTGGTGGATAATTTGCCTGCAAGTGGCGGTCAGTGCTGTCTGCTTGCACTAGAGAGAGATCAGAATTACACTGCACTGATCCATACTAGCTGTAGGCTATTGCTCAGAGCTTGGGTTTGAGGTGAAGGCAATTCCAGGATTCCAGTTCCAGCGTGATGAATTTAAACTGTTCTTGTGAGACTTGTGCCATAACTCAAAAGAAATATTTCTGGCTGCAATCTTCATTTTTTGACCATGAAAACAGCAGGCTGTGTTTGTTTCTTGGGTGATAAACCCAGTGTGATGCTTTGTGTTGATTATGTTGTACAAAATAGCTGCAGTGCTCACTGGATTAGGGCTAGAGCTTCTTGGTGGAAATAGGACTATCTGGTGGAAAGTTGGGCCCCCACATGTTATTTAAAAGATAGAGAGCAGATGTCTTATCTGCAGCTTGCTTTCATATGCTCAAGCATTTCCCTACAGAAGGCATCTGCTAAAGTTATTTTAAAGTAAAATGCATGAGTTAGAGACAGGTATATTTTTTTTTGTAATTTATGAGGAACGTCATGGTGTGAGGTTAGAAAATCATTGAATTTTGTCATCCTATGTGAATTTGACCTTTGTCAAATCAAACCATCTCCCACCAAACTGACTAATTCTGAAAAAGACGTGGTGTTCTATTAGTTCTTGTATTCCACTCTGATCCTGAAAGCATTTTCATTTTTGTCCCTTCTGTTTCACATGCATTTTGTCAAATTTCAAATTGCAGCTGATTTACTGCTGCCTGCATCAATAACGGTGATGATTTCTCTGGAACAATACTTCTGTTAAACATCCCTGAAATGCATTTGTTGAAACACTTGTCTATGTTTATATAACTGTTCAGGTCATTAAAGAATTGAGACAGGATTAAAAAAAGCAATGGGAAAAAAAACACTCTTCCTGCATCTACAATTGCAGTGGTTCTTTGACTGCGAAGCACTTGAGCACTGTCTCAACTGGGCAATCTCTCAGTGTATCATAAACAGTCTCTGGCTAATATATTGCTCCTGCTGGTTTCATGTACGTGAACAACTCAGAGCATCAGTGGGCTGAGGAAGACCCTAATAAATTGGACAAAGGTAATGAAATGTGTCTATATTAGGATACAGAAACCCAGGGAGGCCAGCACTCACCTCCCCGCTTGTTTTCATACAGTATTGAGTACAAATTAAACCGAGGTATATTTCTAGATGCGGGATCCTCTGGATAGTAAAGATTATTAACTTTGCAGGATATCTCTACATAAAAAATGTCAGCGTGGGAAGCACGTTTTGCTGGTGTTGATTAAATTGGAGTGCACATTCTCATAGTCCCTGGCAGGATTGCAGCATTCCCGCTGGAGCCCATGCTGCCACAGCTTCACACTTCCTGCGAATTACACTAGCTAGATTAAATCTACCATGGGACACGTTCCTAGCCTGTGCCTCAAGCCTGCTTTTGTCAGCTGCACAGAGATGCTGTGAATGTAAAACAGGATGAAACCTCTTGCCGGAAGCAAATGCGTGTCCACTGCTGCACTCATAGACACTGTCCTTTCTGGTGGGTTTAAGAGCATCTGTCCCAAGGTGGGTGATGGCAACAGGGTGCAGACATCTGTGGATCTGCAAGAGCCAGCACTGCTGTCTGCTCTCACAAGGGGTGACCAATGCAAAGAGAAAGCCAGGATTGTCAAGGTTAAATTTTGTTGATTAAAAATATCTCACAAACGTCCCGAGAGTAAGCTTCTGCTCTGGAGAAATTTGTCCTCTAGCTGCTCTGTTTTAAGTGGCAAAGTTGGATTTCTGCTTCTGTTAAAGGTAATATACAGGACTGGAAAGGAGACATCAGAGTTAATTGTGTGCCATCTCTGGCTAGTGCAAGCATTGTATCATACATCTCCTTCACTGTATAATAAAACCAGTTTTCTTGTCCCTCTCATTCCCACCAAAAATCAAATCTAGGTTTTGAGTCCTTATTTTTCAAGCTCAAGAAATCCAATTTAAAGCTTTTACTTATTTATTCTTAGGTGAACTCTGATTTTGTCCTAAATATTTGAGTGTATAACAATTGTGTCCATTTCAGTCTTTCTAGCTCAAGTATCTTCTCCATTTTTCACAAAAAAATAAGATCTTTATTCCTTTGATTATGCCTGCAATTATTCCTTGTACCTCTTCCACTTAGAATTTGATTTCTCCTAATACCAAGTATCCTTCTCCACCTCTACAGATACAGCTCCTCTTCATATGTGCTTGGATAGCATTTGGTTTTTTCACAACTTTCTCATATTAGTGGCCCACAGCCCTTCTACAAATCAGCAAGCAGAAACAAGCTACTGCTTAGTCATTTCTTCTTAGCCTTCCTCTCCTTACCCATTTCCAAAGGTGGAGTTTTTGGTCTACAAAAGAATTTCTTCCTGTTAGTCCTAAAGATTGTTATCCTTCAGTTTGCACTTTAAAATTTCTTCCATTTTATTAACCTAGTCTTCAATGTTATCCATTGCTCTGTGTACTGCACTCCAGCTCTTTCCTGCAGTGAAAACACTTCCAGTTTGTAAGTTATTTTTTCATCAGTGTTTTCCTTATATTTCTTCCCTGATTATCAGTGACTTTTATGAAGCTATATAAAGTGAGGTCAGGGCTGATTCTTGAGGAACCTCATTTCTGAATTTCCTTTCAGACATAAATCTTCCCTATAAAAAAGTACATTCTACGTCTGACTTGAGACAGCTTCTTATGCTCGCAATTGCTCTGCTAATCCCCATCTCTTCCTTTTTTACTAATAATTCCCTGTGTGTTATCATAGGCTTCGCTAAAGTTAAGACAGATGGGATCAATCACGTCCTTTGTCTAGAATGTAGGTTATCTTGTCAAAGAAATGTATGAGGTTAATCTGTTACAATCTACTTTTGTTAAGCTCATGCTGTATTTTATGCCATTTTCATTTGACCTCCATGTCTTTAATTATCTTTTCCCTTAAAAGCTGTTCTGAAGCTTTGCATGTGACTGAAGTCAAAATTCGAGGACTATGGCTATCCACATTCCTTCTCTCCTGCTGGCTAACCCCTTCCTAAATACAGGCACTATATTTTCTAGTCATCTGTCTTACAGTACTTGGTAGATTTATTACCAGGTGTTGCTAGATGAACAAGAAGTTGCAGATAGCAGAAGTGCATTTCTGGTTCAAGCCCTTTATACTTTTGCCTTAGCAGATGCTGACATTTATTGGGTTTTCTTGCCCAAACACTGAACACACATGTAATTAAGACTTGCATACACAGAAGTTTATTGAGCAGAGGACCACAAGTAGGACAATTTTCATGGCAGTTTGGCTGAGAAAGATGGTGTGGGAGGGAGGAGGCGGCAACGGGGGAAGTGGAACTGGTCCCTGGAAAGTAAGTTAGACTGCTGTACCTCAGCTAGGGCAGGTCTCACTTGGTTGTTAAGAATCATCATAAGGAGAATCACCTGACTGCCCAGCCAAGGGGGAAGCTAAACCAAGGTAAGTTTCCATCTTTGATGCTGTGGAGGATGCTCTTCAACAAGGGATGTTGCTGGGCTGCTGACTCTCTTAATTAAAAGCAGAGAAGAATATTTAGACCAGAACTTGAAAAAGATCCCACAGGACTAATACAACCCCCAGTGCATCTCTAAAAATAATAAGGAAGACAAATCAGGCTGGTCAGACCTCAGCTGACTGATAGGAGTATGAGTAATGGCATCTCCAAATCTGCCAATGGTATTAAGAAATTTTTTCGGTTAGTCAAATACTATGCTGATGGTGAGAAAGTCCAGAAAATGTCCATAAAACTCAGTGGTTGAAAGAAGTGTGGGTAAATGTATGGTGATTCAATTAGAGAGAAATTATCTAAATTGTGCTTATGCAATGCTGAGCATTTAAATGGTAGTAGTTACAACTCAGGAAAGAGATCTTGGAGTTGTCCTTGACAGTCCTCTAAAATCACTGCTTGGATATTGTGGCAGCCAAAAAGTCAGCACAGTGTTGAGTATCACTAGCAATGTACTGAGAGCGAAGCAGAAAGCACCATTTTGCTCTTATCTGAAACCTTAATGCAGCTTTATAGTACTTTGTGTGATTTAGGACTCCACAATTTAAGAAGGACACAGTGAGTATAGAAAAGATACTGAAAAGGGCAACCAGCTAAGAGGGTGAAGAAATTGCCTTATGAAGAGAAACAAATAGGCTGGGATTTCTCAGGATGAAGTGAGGGCTGAGTGGAATATGATGGTTGTTTATGACATCAAGAACTGGTGGATAAGGCAGTACAAATCTAGGATCATACCTAGGGGGTCTAGTCTGAGGTCTAGGTATCTTGGTTTGCTATCCTAGACCAAATCTTGTCTAGTGAAAGACCAGAACAAGGAGTATGCATTAAAACTAGCAGAAATTGGTTTAAAATATATACAAAGAACTACTTTTTACATCACAGAGAACTAATATCTGAATCTCTTGCAATGAGAGGTTGTGAAGACATTGCATCAGTGGGGTCAGAAGGGAAATGCACAAATTCATGGACATTTAGTTAGGTCCATAAACTCACACCAATGGAAATAGTCAGAAATGTACCCCTAACATCTTCTGTCCAGGAGTTGTGGAACCTGCAGGAATATCAGTAGAATAGTTAAATAACTTATTTTCTTGCTGCTAATGGAGAGTACTGGGCTAGAAGGTCTGACCCAACAGGGCTTCCCTATGCTTTTGGTTTTGCAGGTCTCCCTGACAGCACGGGGTTTGTTGCTGTAAGTGGACTCCTGAACAGGAAGAGACTGTCTCAGAAAGGTCCACAGTCATTTTCCTGAGGACTCATTCCTACTGCAGTGGGAGCCCCTGTGTATTGCCCAGTCCCAACATGTTTGTCTTGAACTATTCGCAGCTAAGACTGTATTTGATTCTGGCTGGAGTTTAGCGATAATCCTTATCCAGTTTTTCAGCCAGCACAGGTGATCCTTCTCACTAAGAAGAAAATTAAAAAATGCATATACACATATATGCACACGTAAGAAAGGATGAAAGTGTGCTTATTCAAACTAAATATATTTGAGTAACTTTGGCTGAGGGTATGTAGAAAAGCAGTTATTTATTTTATTGAAATCCTCCTATAAGCCCTCTCTCTTTGTCAGTGCCTCACTTTATAAAGTCCATTAGCCTTGTGTGTTTTAGGTGGTGTAGAATGTTTGCAGGGACAGAGAAGTTGTAGGTTGTTTTCCATTTCCTTTTTAGTTTGTTTTTACCTGAGGGGGAATCTACCATTATGTGGCCAATTAAGAAAAGATACAGCTGTACCACACAAGCCCTTTTTAAGATAAGAAAGATATTTAACTTGTCTGACCTCAAAACTGGTCTTTTCTAGTTTTTTTCTTGAAAAATATCTGCACTTATGAATGCAGAGGGCTGATGCAATGTCTGTTACAAGATAACTCACAATAGCGTCCTCCAGAGATTGCAACTTTGCACACAGAAAAATTGTTTCTGAACAAGGTGGTGCTAGGAGGGAAACAGAGATTGGACATGCTGATGCAATTAGATGGCAAGAATGGGACCACATTTTTACTCCTGTGTTTATCAAGAAAAAAAAAGTTCACAAGTATTTGGTCATGGAAGGAGGTGGAGCCTTTAAGGAAAACAAAATCAGACTGAACTAAACAAGGAGGGAGAAGGATACCTCTAAGTGTAGAAACAGAACAGAAATTCTAACAGACCTAGGTAAATAAGGTTTGGATCCAATTTAAATAACATAAAACATTAAATACCAGCTAAGACATTCACAGTAGTAAGAAGCAGAGGACTGCAAGTGTGCTAAACTGAGCAAAATGGTAAGGGACATTATACCACTCCCACATGGGAGTCAACATCTGCTTTCCAAGGAGGAAGGTTGCTTTCAGAGGAACATCCTACTGAGTTGTCTGCTCCTGTCTGGGTAGGAGCCTGCAGGAGTCACTGAGCCCCCTCCAGGCTTCATTGGCAGCCTAATGTGATGAAAGAGTGCAGGTAGGAGACTACCCACCCCTCCCTGGAAGACCATAGTTGTGAATATTTGTCTTTTTTAAGTCAATTATGTCATAAGCCTCAGAGTAAGGAAAACTTGTAAAGAGGAGAGATTTCAGCTTAGCTGATGGCCGAATCCTGTCTTTGCTATCAAAAAACATTCAACAAAGTGGCCCCTGCTTCATCTTGCAACTGGTGACCTAAAACTGGCAGCCTCTCTGTCCTCTTTTCAGTGCCCTGGCTAACACAGCCTGCAAAGGACTAAGTACTTCAGATTCAGGGAATCATATTCATAAGAGTATTTTTGGGTCACATGCAGTATCTCTCTTTCAATTCAGTACACAGGAAGGCACTTTCTTCACCCCTTTGTAGTAACAAAATGTCCCCGACACTTTTAATAGAAAGTAAGCAGAACACCTTGTAATTTAAGATCAAAACTTTTACATAAATTAGATGAGTGTTTTACAATAACACCTCCAAACTACCCAGCTTCACTGCATGCTGTAAACTGCAGTATTTGGCGCCATTACTTCAGCATTGTGTTAAAACGATGAAAGGCTTAGAAGATCAGAACATGGTGATTGATACAGAATTCTGTTTATCTGCCTTAGAGGATGTGATGACATAAAGATTTGTATGTGTACAACTTATGATTTATCTTTGAAACTAGAGGTACATCAGCCTCCAATCCTCCTATAAATATCAGGGATACACGACAGACTGGATTGAATGCAGCATTCTCAGTTTCACTGTTGTTCCAATTGACTTATATATCTGTGTTGAATTTGACTGCAAAAAGTGGTGTGTACATGTAAGTCAGTAAGACAGATTTACTCTATTTTCTACTGGGAAACAGACCCCCCAGTTTTCTTCCTACCCCCTTGAGAAATTAGTTATTGAACCCTAAGAATATTATAATATAGACTTGTAGTAGGGATAATATAGACTGAATAATACAGACTCTAAGTAGGGATCTGTGTTCTCATGGTTCCCAGTCAGGATGTCTTTGAGTAGGGAGTGGAAGATGATTAAAAAAAGATGGAAGTGATGTTGTTCTAGGGTCTTTAACTCCTTTTCCCTTATACCAGTAGCAAGACAATTTTGTGATGGTAAATGGGAATATGAATACAGTTGTGTGTACCCTAAAATGGGAAACGAGCTGGAAAGGAGTGTTTATTGGTCTCCCAGTTTATAGACTTGCGTGAAGCACAGGTGGTGTGGTGGACTTTTTACAGCCCTTTTGCAACCATTTCAAATTCTCTTTGCACTCCACCTTTGATGTGTCTTTGGAGAATTAAATTCTAGTTCATAATATTCATACAACCACAGATCTGGAAAAGGTATACTTTTCAGGTTAGCACTGGGTCAGACGAAGGGAAGGGAGATGCATACAGTGGATAACAGTTTCCTGCTGAAGCTCTAGGGCTCGCTGCTGTGTTATTCTCTCCATCAGTGATAGCTCAGTCAGATCTGTGGTGCAAAGTCTTGCTTGAACCCTCAGGTCTTGAGGGTGGCTTTCCAGGATTTTATGACTTTCCACCTGCAGTTTGATCCACAGAATTAGTTTATCAAATTTCCCTCTATATTCAAAGTATGGAAAAAGGAACACATGAAGATACATCTGCCTCAGAGGGCAGTGCAGTGCAACACAAGTGGATCTGCAGAGTTAGAGAGCTCTTCTCATGTGCCTGAAGTCCACACTACATGCTTGTCAGCTTCAACATCAGACTAGCCCCAGGGTGCCCACTGACCCAGTGTGCAGACAGACCTCAGGGTGCATCTTTTGGTTTGACCTCATCTGAAGGGAATACAGTTTGCAGCCCAGAGACTGCTGCAATATGAACTCAAATGCAGGAATGAAAAGTACTATGTAAGTAACTTCAAAGCAGCTTTCCTGAGCTGAACTGAACACTGTCACCTGGTCCACTTTGAGCAGGAAGCCCAGTGCCCATTCTGCTTTTTTATGGACAGTGTGTATGGTCTTTGCACTGTGCAATATAGCCAGAAAATTTCAGGAGAAGAAGTGGAGAGTGAAGTAGAGGCTAAGAACTGCTAATTAAATTATTTTCATAAATAAAACATAAGAATAAGCTACTATATTTGAATCTAGACTATTATTTTTCTACCTGTTAGGAGTCTGGAATGAACTCTGCCAAAATATTTGGATTTCTGACTGACTTGTCACTCCCCCTCTTTCTTTAAAATGGGTCAAAATGTAAATGCAGTATCTTGTACATGTAACAAAGTCTTCCTCCAGCAGCTGATTCACTGACAGGAAGAGTCTATTGCCTAGTTACAGCCCAGAGAAGATTATTCTGAACTTTCAAGGTGGAAATATATGGTTTTTTGGTGCTGAAGATCCTGAGTTTGACTCTCAGTGTTAATGACATTCCAAGAATGGACGCTGCAAAGTCAAATTTTCTACTGTGTAACCTGTGCCACTGTACCAATTGACACCAGCTGAGAGTAAGCACTCTAGGCTGCTATCATGTTTCTTGTGTCTCTCTGAGGAGGAAACCTGCAGTGATTATGACTTTTGGTCAGTCAGATAGGAAAGTCCTCAGCTACTTATTTCACTTGTCCTCTGGCATCTTTGAGGAAACTATTCTGGCCACAAGGCTGTAACTAGGGAACAGAGGAAACACGGGGAACTGGCTTTGGAGAGCTCAGTATGTTCAGTCCTATGCCTCAACACAGTCTGAGTACTGGTTATCCTCCCAAACCGAGCAGTTGAAGAATTTCAGTGTTTTAGAAAAATGCTTGCAATTGAAATGTTTTTTAAAGCTGACCTGTTAAGACATGTCTTTGGTAAGTACCAGCTAATGCAGCACCACTGAATTGAACAGAAATATCTGAGTATTATCAAAGATGTCATTCTTTACATTATCTGAAGCAAAGCCTCAAATGTAGCTGGAAATTTACCATTTCACATCAAATCATTCTTTAGGCTTTTTTACTTTGGTTTGCACAATAGTGTTTTACCTGGTATTCTAAAGACCCAAATAGACTTAAGCACCTTCTAGAACTCGGGGCTTCTGATTTTTAGCTACAGATAACCAAGATGTCTTCCTCTCTAACCCACAAATGACAGGATTTCCTCCTTCCCTCTTTTCTATTTTGGGTCATCTTAGCACATTAGGCAAAAACTCTGTGCCATGCAGCCCCTCTAGCACAGCTTGGTGACTTACCCCTCTTTATAAGCTCTTTTTCAGCAGGCTTAAAACTGACGAGATCACATCGTTGATTTAATAAGGACTCTACAGTGCATCTGGGAAACTTGGGGCAAGTATCAATCCTACCTTGCCTTAAAAATTAATTGAAGAAGCACGGCACTAGTAGCTCGATGACTACCTCAAAACACATAGACTAGATTAAAAGACCCTGGTTTTCATTTTGGACAGCCTCTGCCTATAGCTCCCATAAATTTTATGGACAGTAGTCTCAGAGAAAAGCAGCCTTCCTGAACCAAGGTACCTTGACATAACTTTAGCATATCTCTCCCTCTGCCTGTCAATCTCTCAAAGTATGTTCACATTTGGATGTTTCCTGACACACTGATGACAGTCTTTCTCTATGCACATGGGCCAATAATAGCTTTTGAGAAAGTATTGAAGGGTATGTTAAAAATTGCTTGGTGGCCAGAAAGCAGTCACCTTACTTAAATGCAACACAAACAGCCATTTAGAGACTTCTGAAGATGATAAATAGTCTGTTTGGATCATTTTAAAAGATGCACTAAGCATTGGCTTCTTCTCATAAATGCTAACTGCGCTAAACCCCAAAGTGTCATCTGAATAAAATATTGTATATGGCCATCCTATTAGGTTAGCTATTGCCTTTAAGAAAGCCGCCTACCTAATGGATCTAATTGCTCAAGGAGCATTAGAAAATTCAATTTTTTTTTCTAAAATATGTTAGATCATGTTCAAGCAAAAATAGTTTAGTGATTAATATTCTGTCTTTCTAATTCTAGAGATGAAATCTGAAGCAAGCATTGAAATGGTCTGCTGAAATTGAAAATAGCATGCATGTGGGGAAGAGATAGCAAGTTTGTGCTAAATGGTACTTCTGAAATATTACAAAAGTAATGTTCTGACCACAATTGTATTCCATTAGAGCGGATAGGTGCCTGGCAACAAAGCTGAACAAATGTATACATACTGAAGAAAAAGTATCTTGATGGAAAAGGCTCTTATTTAGCTCAGCCTGTGTATGCACAGATTTTGCTGGTGTACACAATGGGAGGTGCTGAACCTGAAACAAATTAAACTAGTTTACAAGGAATGCACTGACAGGAGCTGGGAACAAGATTCTTGCATTTCTGGAAGGTACTGATGCTCCCTTCAGCAAGAACAGCCGACCGCATGTTCATAAGAGAGGATTATAAGAAAACCACTGAATTAAAAGAATCATGCTTTGATATTTTGATGCTTTGATATTTTTATGCCCACTGGGAAATATTAAGACACTCTCAATGTTGAATAGGGGAAGGGTAGGTCTTTGGTTCATTTTTGAAGGGTTTTAAGTATTAGTTTCCCCTTCCTCCAAAGCATGAACCAAATCTGATGTCATTCAATATGCCTTAAAAAGCCAGGTACATGATGTTTCATTTTGAGATCTGAAAAATTGAGGCAGTCCTAAAATAGTTGACATGATATCAAGTGTCACCTACTGTGGCATTATGCTG
Source organism: Grallaria varia (assembly GCA_013396735.1). NCBI lineage: Eukaryota > Metazoa > Chordata > Aves > Passeriformes > Formicariidae > Grallaria > Grallaria varia. Next base: position 1,345,856 of record VWZG01004512.1, on the reverse strand, counting down.
ACTATTTCAAGACAAATAACTTGAAAAATATGCGAGGATAAAGCTGTAACCCATGCGTGTGCAGGCAAAGAGGCATCTCAACACTGGAATATGTTCCTGTATGTGTGCTTTGTGCGATGCCAAGCTCATGGTTTATACTGCAGGAGTGACACGCTGCTCTGTGTAACAGGTTACAGGTATCACTTGTCAGTCAGCATCCAGTCAACCTGTTGGCAGCTTTAATGCTGACAGGGAATGAGGCTGGGATGAAATGCTCCTTATGAAATACAAGCGCTTCATGGTACAGCCCCAAACAAAGGTTACGTGTGCTCAGATGGGAAACAAGATAAGATGTTAAATATCATAGAATCATAGAATTGTTTGGATTGGAAGGGACCTTAAAGCTCATCTAATTCCAATGCCCCTTTCATGAGCAGGGACACCTTTCACTAGACCCGGTTACTCAAAGCCCTGTCCAACCTGGCCTTGAACACTTCCTGGCATGAGGCACGCACAGCTTCTCTGGACAACCTGTTCCAGTGCCTCACCACCGTCACAGTCACGAATTTCTTCTTAATATCTAATGTAAACCTACCCTCTTTCAATTTAAAGCCATTCCCTCATGTCCTATGCTCATGTCCTATGCTCATGTCACATGCTCTTGTAAAACATCAGTCTCCAGCCCTTGTAGGCTCCCTTTAGGTACTGGGAGGCTGCTGTAAGGTCTGTATAAATATTTCCTCATCACATGAGCTTGTAAAGCATGAAGAACTCATGATAGCTGGGGCTGACACTTGGGTGCAAAACAGGGCTTACCATAGGGATCAGCACTGGGGGTCCCAGCTTTGCAGAGGAGCTGGAGGAGCAGTGAGTGGTGGGATGGTGACAGACTCCCCTGGGGACAGTGCTAGGCCCTTCTGCTGTTGCTTTACTTTAAGCAAATGAGTAACGTTGTTCATTTCAATGCTTAAAGCAAAGTATGTGCTTAGTATTGTGTTTAAGTAGGGGCTTAAAATCGCAGCTGTCTGCCTGCTGCTTTTTTGTACACATGGAGCATCTTTCTTAGCTGTTTAACTTGTGGAGCCTGTGGCACACCAGCCTGAACAGCTTGGTGATACTTTTGGGGCTATTGGAGGGATGTGCCTGGGCTTGGATACACACTCCCCTGGAGCACACAAGTACATACTCATGTGAAGAAACTTATCGCTGTTTTCCAGGCATCAGTTCTTCAATATTAAGACTCTGAATTCTTGTAAATCACTTCAGATTTGGATGTGAGGGAGCAGAATGCTTGAAAACATTGGTTAAATTTCCTTTGAGTGGGGCATTTGTGTCTGCAATGAGTGGAGGGATGGTGTCCTCAATCAAATGTGCTGCATTTCCTCTCATGATTATACAGCACATTTCTTCCTCGGGGGCTTTTCTGCTTACGCTTGAAAAATCATTTTACCTACCACTGCCACAAGTTACCTTGGGATCAAAAGGAAATGCACAACTGAAGCACAGCTTGCTGCTGAACATTAGCCTCTTTTCATGTAATTACAATTTTGTTGTCATTGGATGGGAGAAGACGGAGATTCAGTTATGCCCCTACTTACTTTTTCTGAGATGGACCAGAGAAAGAAGGGAGAAAAAAATCCCAAAGTCCAATGTTCTGGCGTCAGAAAGCCAGCAAAATATAGGTTGAATCGAGTTGCAAATGCCACTGACATGCATTTTTTGTACCCGGTGCAGAAACTTGCATATTGTACAGTATTTCAAAGGTACCAGCTGTGGTCGGGTATCATCCAGAAATAAAATTTATCTTCTCTTCATGAGACGTCCACAGGTGACCATTGCCACTTTCACAGCTCTAAGTTTTTTTTTTTATGTTTCTGGCAGGAGCTGCAGACAAACAGGCAGGTGTGGGACCAAACATTCAACAGAACGCTGCTGCAACTGTGCCAAATGCAGAGTCCCGTGCTTTGGTGACACCGGAGTCTGGACTGATGGCATGGTCTGGGAGATAACGACCTCAGTACTTCTGCTTAGAATTTATGGCAAGAGGAACAACTCCAGAAAGAAAAAGAAGAGGGTGAGGTCAAGTGTGGGCTATTTTATGCAGAATTCTAAACAGCGGTGCTTCATTTGTTTTTTTTTTCCCCTTAAATATTTATGTCTCTCCACTCAGGTTTTATTTTATAGGAATGGCTGGGGAATTGCCCTGCTTGCAAATAGAATGACTTCTGGATTGAGTCAATGATTGTTTTCTAGTATCTATCATGTGACCAGTCCCTCACCAAGAAGACCAAATGACACATTCAAAGCAAAGAGGCAGCAAATGTTTCTAAGACTGGAGTAAGTTTGTGAAAATGCCTGTAAATAAGATACACAGTCACAGTGTTTGGATTGGTTCACAAAGAAGGAGGCAAAAAAAGGAATGAATATCATCACGAAATTTATTTGCAAAATAAATAAATAAATGAACTAAATAATTTGACCAGCTCTGTTTTTCAACATAAGAGCTCAATGGAAATGAAAGGGGACTCTGTAGTTCTCATTACTGAAGTACATTTTTTTAACTCGACTGTGAAAGGAAAATGTGAAGGCTTAGATCTTGTTTGACCAGCAACTGATGAATGAACTCTTTAAAATGTAAATATGCTTTTTCCAACAACCAGAAATATGTAAAATGTGAATAGACCTTATTTGAAAACTAATTAAGCTCCTACTTGGTCTCATAGTGTGTGTGGAGGCACAATTAAACTAATATAGTTATTGGATTCCCCCCACCCCCTGCACACCCCTCATAGCTCACATAAGGTCTATTTCATAATAATACCTTTTGAAACTACAAAGACAAGGGAGAAATCATATTTGCTCATTAAGTAGTTGATGATGATCTGAAAGACCAGACAGGCAGCAATAAACAGTCCCCCAGGTCTATAAGAAACACACAATCAGACAACTTTTTCAGCTCCTCAGGAAAGTAAACATTTTAAAAATAATTTTCTTTATTAAAAAAACCCCTTTTATCACAAATATAATCTGGAATAAAGATCAACTACAGACTAAATCTTCTGGAAAGATTTAGAGATTTGCTAACTCTCTAGCATGCTTTGTCAAGCACTCATTGATTGTGAACATTAGCCAGAGGTATATAAACACTTATAAATATTGTATGCATAAGACTAGCTGCACTTAGATTGATGATTAATAGGTCTGCTGTTGGTAATCTATGGCATCTCTTTTGCATGAAAAAAACAATTAAAAACACATTTTCAAATATCCCAGACAGACTGTAGATGATACACAACATAAAATTGAAATCTTGAAGTACTTGCATACAAGAGTCTAAATTAAGTGTACAAATATAACCCTAGCATTCCTTATTGTAGCTAGTAGGAAAGTATAAAAGCTCTTATGCCAAAAATATGATTTAGTTTCCTCTAATATTTCTGCATATTCCCTAAACTTTCTTTTTAATTTCTATTTTTGTTTCATTTTAATATACTATCCTGTGATAAAAATTTAGAACAAAATCTATGGCACCTGCCTAACATTTGTAAGTAACAACAGTGGATATTATATGGAACTAATGAGAACAGCATCAGTTAAGAAATGAACAAAGATAAAAGTGTCATCATTTAAAGGGCTGCAGATCATCTGTGAGTGACGTTTTCCTTGTGGCCTCACTGGTGTGGTCTGTGGCACGGGCAGCTTTCCCCAGGCTCGCCCGAAGGGGACCCCTTGGGAAGCAAAGGCACTTCTTTATCTGGGAGGATGCAGTTTTACAGCCACGTGGGTGTGGGACAGCGGCAGGGCTGGAAGGGATGGAAGGCCCCAAGATGTGAAGGTGCTTTGGGAGCAAAGGTTATACCTACTTAGGTATAACTTAGGTATAGCTTAGGAAGTAACATGAAGTTGAGTAAGTGTGAAGCTGATTTTAGGGGATGATTTCTTGTTTCAGAAGCCTTCTTAAACATCTGTTTTTTAAGGCAGTGAAGATCAGCAGATTACTGTCTGTGGGCACATCCATCAGCCATCCTCTCACTCTCAAGTTGTCACCTCTATCTTAATTTCAGTGGAATTTATGAGATAGGCAGAGATTATAAAGGACCACAAGTTGCCTGGTACAGGGGCCATGTGGAATCTGTGGGACTCTCATGTTCCCTGTCTAGTATGTGAGCCCTGAGGTGTGCGCAAGAGGTGCATCCCTCCACACTCTCTCCCTGGGAAGACACATGGGGAAGGCTGGGGCTGGGGAGGGCTGAGAGCAGAATGGTGGGGGCTCAGACTGTGCTGGTGGACTGAAAGAAACAGATGGTGGTGGTAGAGGGAATCAGAGGGTGAAGAAAAGGGTGGCATTTGGAATACACATCCAAAGGAAAGAATGCTTTGCTACTCTCCCACTGGTAGAGCTTCCTGACCATATAAGGGACTTATTTGCTAGCCTAGGTTACTCTGCCTTGATTTTTAATTTGGGAAATAAATGTTCAGGGATTTTTTTATTATTTCAAATTTCTGTTTGCATATCTGTAATTTTGTAGAGGAAATTCTGAATGCACTATAACAGCATACTCAGAGATAGCTTTTGATATTAAAGTTTTACCTGAGGGAGAATAATTGTTAATTTGGTTGTACATTTTTCTTTTTAATTAGGGAATTAACCCCTTCATAACTCCCCCAATGATGTTTTGGGAAAGAAAACATATCTAATTATGAGTTCCTTGATTTAATTCATTAGAGAATAATGGAGAGCTTGATTAAACCATAGCTTTACATTAACCCCCAGTTTTGGAATCCTTTTTAAAGTAAGAAGGAAAAATCCCTTCTTATGTTCTGAAATTTCTCCCGCTGATTCTCAGGCAAGAGGAAACTTTTTCAGTCTTCATACAGTTTGGTTGTAAAGACTTCATATTTTTGCATTAACCACCACAGCAGGCTGTCGATAAGGGGTCTTTCTTCACTTTGTCTTGGTACCTTTAAAACACATGAACATTTGAACTCAAAAAATGTCCAAACTTGGCTAAAGGTCTGAATTCAACCTTAAAGCACAAGGTAATTCATGTCCAGTTTAAAGTCCTGTCCTTAAGCTATTGTACCTACAAATTGAAAGGGTCACCAAACCACCAGGAGATCTTTCGTAGCTACAGTAGGTGCCACAGGCCCTCAATGCAAACAGTAGGCAAAAGTCTGATGTTAGATACAGAGAGAGGTTCAAACTTTCCTCTGAATTTCCTTACTTCTTGTGCATCTGAGGTCAGAACCTTAATGCTATCTGAATATATCGTATTTTGTGATTTAATAAAGCAATGTTAGAGGCTAAAGGTCTAACTACTGAGTGAGTTATTTTTAAAATGTCCTTCAATGTTGAGAGACTCTTGAGGATAGAATAACTTTTTTTATATGTGTAAAGTCAACGGAGAGAGTACTGGTCAGGGGATGATAAAACATATGATAGCAACTGCTCACCCATATTAATTTTGCTGTTGTTTAAAACTGGTAAGTTTCCTATACTGCTGTGTGTAAACCAAACCTTGCATGTATTGTTCAACAACTACTCAAAGCCAAAGAGCCTACAGGGCCTGCTGCACTCAAACCCTCCTGGTCAGCAAAGCTTGGTGGAAATGTCTGTGTGACATGACAGCTAGGTCTTTCTAGAGCCTTGAAAAGGCAGTGTTCCCTACTTTCCTTTTTCCCTTTCTGCAGCTAGTATTAAAAATCACATCAATTAGCAATTTCCCTTAATTTAACATAGGATTTAAAACACACCTGATTATTAATGTCATCCAGTTAGGCTCTTAAAGACCCGAGGATGTAATAGGGGCCTGGAAATCTCTCCTGAGTCACTGGATCACTATTAGTGAGGCTGTAAGCCCATTTATTCTATTTGTGTCCTACTTTCGGAGTTGAATTCCCATTTTCAGGTGTCCCCTCCTGTAAGAAGACTGACCGCATTCTCTTTGTCCCCATTTTATATTGCACCATTGTGTTTTAGCGCACAATTTATTGCAATCCTCACCTATTCCTTTTAGTCTAGCTGGAATGGCAAACTCTTACAGTTGCTGCTGTTTGTGGTATCCCTAGTTATGATGGCAGTCATCACTTGGTTCATCGGCTTGTCCTACTCAGAGAGCTCCCGTTCACAGTCCCCTGTTAAATAGAAGCCAATCCAAGCTGGTCCATGCCAAGATCTGTGTTCTTTGGTGCCATCCTGCAATTTATTAGTGCTAAATAGAGGTCAGAATCTGAATCTGCAGTTCCTATTTAATGCATCCTTCAATTTTTTGATGTGATTTTCCATGCGTCTGAGGATAATAGGGGACAAAGGTGCTATCTTTCAACTTATGCTGCACTGAAAACTGCTCAAACTCCTGCCCATTAAATTGAGGCACAGGATCATTCCCAGGCATAACAAGTGGGAGTTTTCCTATCTAATTTTAGACACATAGAAGTGAAGCATCTCATCCAAGGTAAATGTTTAGACTCTGTCTGTAGTCAATAGAGATAAAATGAAGATCAATTGCTCCAGAGAGCAATTAATGCTACTACCTTAGATAACTATCCTAGAGTGGCATAAAAATGATGAATCCTCTCAAAGTACCTCACTTTCTTCACTTCCTGAAGAGCGAACCTAAGTAACTAGCTTAGACCAGGTACTCATTTTAGGATATCTAAAATTAAATTTTATGAATACCATTACTGGGTTTAATGAAAGTAGGAGTTGGAAAGCAACTTTTTATTAGTAGAATCTTATAGAGGGGCTGAATTGGAAATAAGAATTATTGTATAGGACAATCGATGTCCTGTTTTTCAATCTGTGTCTGCTTTGCTCCAGGACATCAGTTATTCACCTGCTGCCATAAATGATTCAATTGGTTGACCTTACAAAACACCTTACTCCGTGTCTCTGTTTTCTGAAGGTTAGTATCTCCATATTTTCAGTTTGATTTTTTTTTTATCAGAATATGATTAGAATTTTGGAAATATTTTTTCTGTAAGTACCTTCAGCATTGGAACATGACTTGTTGGTTCATACTCCTCTTGAAATTGAACTGAAGGAAAAAAAAAAGCCACTGACTTGTATGTACTGCAGGTTTAAACTCAGCTCCATAGATTTTTTTTCAAAGGTGAAGAGTTTGTGCCTCTAACTATTAAATCTTTTTAAAGTTTGCATGATTTTATAACTCCTGCATTGCAAATGTTAAATCATCTTCTTATATTAGGAAAGTAGACTGTGTGTCAAGCCCATTTTCATAATGACATTAAATTGTTTATAGTTGTTTCATTTTACAGTTGTTTCATCTCATCTGAGTTTTATGTAATGATTCCAAATTTTACACAAGTGGGCAAAGTCCCACTCACCTTCTGTCCTTGAGTGTAGGTCTGCTATTCAACCTGTGAGATGTAAATCAGTGGTATCTGGGTTTGACCTCATCATTTTAGGAGGACTGTGACACTCCCTGGCTTGAAAGCATTTTTAGTAAACTAATTTATATGTTTCCAGGCTTATGGGACTTGAGATTTACTATTTTATGATAGTATTGTGCTAAGTGTCAGAATTTTTACTTTGAGTCAGTTCATGCCATTCTGGTTCTGTCATTTTTACATTCTTTGTAGTGGCTTTAGCATCCAACATGTTGGACATTCCCTAGCACCAGCCTGAAGTTAAAAAATGCCTTTGTTTAAAATAGTCACATTTTTCTTTATTTCTTTGTTGTTATTATTTTTTTAAGTTACAAGTTAATCCCAAGGTTCTAGTAATCAGTTTCTCTGTGTGTTTTCTCCCAGTTGTAATCACCATCTGGTCTCTTATGATGAGCTCAATTACCATGATTGCTAACTGCAATTGCAAGAGTAGCTCTTTAACCTTAAATCAGTCACAAACTCTTTTGGATTTTCACCTTCTGTTTGTTTAAAACTTCTCTCTGAACTATGTCATTTTTATGAATAGTAACATCATTCTCAAATTAGCCTTGTTTGCCTGAGTTAACTGAAAACTTTTTTTTCTTTTTCACTGATGCACTCTGCTTGCGTGTAGAGAGGGACTAGTGAATTTAATTCCTCTAACTCACAAAAGTATTTAATTGATTTTGCAGGTCTCTGTGTTGCCCTGAGTGACCTTATGACACACAGGGAGAGCCAAGAGCCATACTGAAGCAGTCTCCCCACAGTCTCATAGCCTTTCCCCTGACATTTGAATGTGATTTTTCACAGTGCAAGAAGAGGCAGTTGATCAGCTTCAATGTTGCATGCATGATAAGAATATTACTTTTTCTTCCTTAGGTAGCAGGAAAGTGTCATATTGCCTGAAGGTTTTTTAAAACAAGCAGAAGTCCCCAAAACACCCAAAATCCAAAGCTCAAACTGAGCATCTGGCTTTAGTGATCATCTACTCTGCATGCATATGCATATGCTCTCTTTTACCATGTGGAGAGACCTGGCTTTATCTGTCCTTTCCTGTTTTAATTAGCCTTGATCTCTTAACCTCCCTTCTTGGCCATCCAGCGACTAATCAGTGCAATTAGCCTCTGTCTTGCTACACTAATTACTAATATTGGCCAGCTGATTTCCTCAAAAATACCTGAGGAACCTGCACGGGGAAAAAAGTAAAATAAAAATCAAAACCTACACTGACAATAGTCTCTAAAAAATGAGACTACTGAAAGAGAGGATGAGATATTTATCACTACTTGATTATCCATGTGTGTGTGTGTAACATGCAATTCCTTTCCACAGACAATGGAATAATCTAGCACAAGGCAAGCAGATTACTGAAAGCTTTACCTGTGTTGGGATGGGCTCAAAATCCTGGTGAAGAATTTATCTTTACTTTATCAACTTTAAGTGATATAATAGAACAGTGGTTTCTCCCTCAAAAGTCTTACTTACAATGACATATATTTCATTAGCATATCGCCTTTCTATGAGATAAAAAGTACGACATGTATGGTGAAAGTAATAATTACAGTGAAGATAGCTAACCAAACCCTTTCAAGACCAATTAGAATGAGTCAATCTGAAAAAATCCTAAGGGAATTAATTCAGCTGGAGCAACACTACCCAACAAAAAAAAAAAAAAAGAAATCATACAATCATACAAACTGTTTCAAGAAAGCATAATTGTCAAGTGTTTATTTGCTTGATTCATATGCATCCTGTTCCAAAAATTCTTCTGTAGTATTTATACTTGAAACATTTGTATTGCTTTTTATTTCTTTCTTCTACACCTGTTTTGCCCATGGAAAGTCACAGCATTTTCTTTGTCAGACTTGAAGTAAAATATCTGAGCATCTGCTGGGAGAAAAGTTACCTCAAGGAACACCAATTCTCTCAGAAGTAAACATAAGTTTTCTTTTTTCTGTCGCTGATTTATTATGCTTGTTGCTTATAAAATTTTAATATAGACTGAAAAAATTCCGCAATAATTTAGAACAAACATGAACAGGTTGCCAGGTTTCCACGTCCCGACCCCTTTTTCCAGCTTTGACATCTAGTTATCTTCTGTTTCTCTTCCTTCCTCCTTCCCTACTGCCTCTCAAAGGTGGTAATGTGGTATGTTTCATAGAGCAGCACCCAAGGTCTAGGCCTTCTGGAGAAGGGTCAAGTGGTAGTGCCGCCTGTTTTGGAGGCTTGGTGCAAAGCACTGAGTATGGTGATTCAGTGCTTAGGAAGTTCAATGGAAGTAGTAACATAAGAGGATGCTCAGTTGGCTCTGTTGCTGTTTTGTGAGACCAGGGCAAATTTCCTGTCTTGTATTTGTACCCAGATGTGAATGGAAAGCCAATACCTCAACTCCTTGTAGGGTGAAATGAACGGGGAATCAACGCTACAACATCTAATCTGAGCCATCCATTCAGTATGGTGTGTGCATTGCCGGCGGTTTGTATTTGTATAGTTAGTTTGCCAAAGTCTCCTGAAGGAGAACAGAATCATAAAATCTCCAAAAGGATATACTGGAGCACAAAGACATAAAGTGGTTGCATATTTTTGTGTCTTATGCACAGGTTGTTAGTGATACGGGTCTTTGTGGGGCATAGTGGAGGAAGAAGACCAACCAACCAGTGGTTAGAAAACCATGACAACGCTGCACTCCATGCTAACTGTGGAAGAAATTGCAGCAGGTACATGTTGTTACAGCCCTGGGGGCACTAATAAGCCTTTGTGGCCCTAAAGAGCCTCACCTGGGGCCTCCACCCACACCCTCTATATTTAAATGCAGCGCTGGGGCCTTGCTCTGTGTTGAAGGAATTTTATTCTTTAGCTCTATCTTTGCTTGTGGAGTTTCTTGATTGGGACATCAACCCTTGGACTGAGTTCCTGGCTTGACCTTGTCTAACATTAGGGGCTAGCTTGGTAATTACTGGGCCTGATTTTAATGCTGACCTATGGGCTGGGTTCCTGCCTGGCATCTGACCTGCCTTGTTGGTAGGAGATTGCCTTATGACCCAGACTCTTGTTTGGACTTAGCTGCTGCTGGGCCTTCTTTTCTTAGATACCCTTGAGCTGGGCCTTGACCAGGAAGGACTTTTCTTGCTGTGGGATACCCTTGGTGGCTCAGCTTATTTGACATTTCTGCAAGGCTTTGATCAGCATGGAGAGTGCCTCACTGAAGGTGAGCCTGTGGTGTGATGCTAGAGGGGTCCTGCGCCAGGGAACAGTGAGAGGCTGAGGAAGAGTATGTTGTTTTCCTCACAGGTTACCTCATCTGGTGAGAACAGCTGGGATCTCCTATAGCTTTCTCGTGTGTTTGCTTTCAGCAAAACATCTGGCTGCTGACCTCATAAGCCAACCCCTACACCTGTTTGAAGTACTGAAGTAAAGAGCTGGAGCAGCTGGAGGTAAATGCTGTTCAAGGAGCAAATAATGGCTGTAGTCCAAGTGTCATGAAGTGGTGCTGTGAAAATACCACCACCAGTTACATGGGGCTGGTGCGCCCTGTTCTCTGACATATGTGTGACTGCATTTGGAAGTGGTGTTTGAACTGTAATGCTTCAGATCCAGCTTGTGAGGGAAGCCTTGCCAAGGTTAAGGTAACTCTCTGTCTGATAGTGAGTTAATTGATACACAGGAGAGCAACTCCCAGCCAACTGGAGGCACAAGATGTCCATCGAAATAGGATGAGAGGCTTCTAAAACAGGAGGTCGAGAAAGTGCACTCCATTCAAAGTCCATTAACGGGAGCTTCAGCCAACCTCAAGCAGTCATTTCTAACGCAACTAAAGGAAGGTAGAAGCGCTGAGCTTAATGGTTTCACTGATAGGTCTGTATTTTTGACATAGTGTGCTGCATTTACTTAAATGCTCCCATGCATATTTGCAAACATAACTTCTATTGACACTTCTCAAATGTATTTACAAGGTAATTTGTGTGTCTATGTGCCCTAGTATTATTCAGTGAGGGCTTCTACAACTACCAGGTGCTAAAAGCCTTTTGGAGTAAGACTTAATAGGAACTAAAAGGGTACTGAAGGCAAACACTCAGATACTAATCAAACTTTCTACATGTCTGAATAACAAAACTACTATTACAGTGTGTGCACACCCACATACAACTGCAAACGCTTTCTGGGCTTGACTTGAGAAAGATGTCTTTATATGGATGTTGTATGTCACCTCAGCTGAGCTGTGGACCTGCCGGAGATGGGTGAACTTGTGGTTGCAGGTATTGCTCCATCTCCTTCAACCTGTCAAGGTTTCTGTTCCCGTGTTGCAGGAAAAGGAGCAGTAAATGAAGCTTTCTCTTTGGGAGGTAACAGCTCTGTCTAACCCTGCCCTGTGCTGGCTGGGGCAGGAAAGCCATAGGGAAGGTAAGGGTGAAAAATGAACACAACTGTACACCGCATCACGTTCTCAACTTCCAGAACAAAGAGATACAGGATTAGCCTAACAATTAAGGAGAAGGGAGAGGAAAACCATACCTAACTGCTAGCTATTTCTAGGTACGGTTCTCTCTGTATATAACTACAAATCAAGAACTTACTGAAGGAATATTTTTTTTAATCATAAAATGGTCAGAAGCAGAGTGCAATTTTCTTGAACTTACTATTTGTTCGAGACTTTTACACAGCTCAATATCCTTTCTTTTTTCCCCTCTTTAATCTATGAAGTGGAGCTGAGCAGTTTCCTTGACATTCAGCTGTTGAACTGCATTTTTCCTTATCAGGAGAAAGCTTTTATATCACTTGCAGACTAGTAGAAGATAAACATGTACAGGGTGTTTTTTTAATGTATACTTTTCTGTTGCATATGTAGCTTGAAAAGTTTGTGATCTCACATTCTTAGGAGATGTGCTCACCTGTGTCCCTATGTAGAGACTTTCGATTAAGGTGGAAAGAGGATAAATTCTAATGAGCTAAAAAATGATTGCTTTAAATTCTTTATTATTTTTAACATTGGGCATGTAGTATCTACTAAAGTTACTAATCTTATTTCCTTTATTTGACTTTTTAAAGTCTTTCTTGAAGATAGAGAGTAGAGGTAGGTTTTTTGTGAGATATCTTGTTCTTGTCTTTTGTAGATGTGTCCACGAGTTCGTCTCTGAGAGCAAAGAAATGAAATGTAGCACACTCCAGAAAGTGTATGTGTAGGGTGGATGGATTTTCATAGCTGCTGAGGCAGAGGAGTATTTGTTACTGCTGTGGAAACGTGTTGCTGTGTTTTATACTTTAGTGTGGTGTGTTTTCATCTGGTAAAAACAGTTTGTACGACTGGAATAAGAGTTAGGAAAACTGGAGAAACAAAAGTGCGAATTCTGAGGAAAAAGACACAACTTATTGGGTGGTGACACCAGTTAAATAATATTTTCTACTTGTCCCAGGTCAGGATAGTGTGGTGGTCAGGGCCTCTAAGGCTGCAAATGTGTTATCAAGAAATGCTTCTGCCCCCATATCCTGTGATGGTTAAGGACATGTATTTTGTGGGAGTGAGTGGGATGGGAAACTATCAGGTCCCCAGATCTGCTGACACAGAAGACCCTTGTTTATTATGCTGGTGTATGTCCTAATGGTCACTAACAGCTTGTTTGAAAGCAAAATTTGTACTATGATGGGTTTTGAGATGTACAGATAGTTTTAAGTTTTGGTTACTGACAACCAAAGTAAGTGAGGAAAAAAAATATCTATGTGCATCATCCTTTCCTCAAGGAGTGCAATTCAATCCTTGCCTAGCTAATGCAAATACTTGTGTGCCAAGGCTGTAGTGAGAAATGGGGTGCGGGAAGGCTCTTTCTGTGTGTCAGACAGTGGCCTTTAACATAAAACCTGCTATTTTGGTATGAACATTGGAGGCAGCAATCGTCAAATTTATTTTCAGGTGACATTTATGAGCTAAACTCAATCATTTATATTTGTGGAAAGCTGACATTGAAGGAGCTTGTCTTTAAACTAGAGTGGATACTTGGGAAACTTTTTTACATTAGAATACCTCAATTTTTAGGACAGATTTAGATGGGAAACCTGGCAAGCTGCCCCAACAATACAAATCACTGGAACTTTTTGGTCCTTTGGTGAATATCTGATCAATTTAACATCACATACACAAAATATTGACTGTAATAGAAGCCCTTGTTATTTATAAATGTATAATTAAATTGAAGGGGAAAGGTTTATTTTTTATTGAAGAAGAAAAGCTCAGAAAGTTACAGTCTGATTTATGTGTAATTATGCATGCAGCCAGATCTTGGTATGAACTAGGGAAAAATCTTTTGTTTGAACTTCCTAGGGCTTCTATTCAAACTTTTAATTAACTTTTTCTCTGTAATTCTCAATATGTTTCTGTTGTAATTCTCAATATGCTTTGATAGCAATCAGGGAACAAAAGGTAAGACTTACTGTGGCTAATTTAACACCTGTAAATTCCTGCAGATGAGCAAGTAAGGAATGCATAGCCTTTTTGGGGGGG
>VWZG01004512.1:1301073-1331983 GCA_013396735.1 Grallaria varia | reverse complement strand
TGAGGAAGGAAGGAATGCATAGGCTTTTTGGGGGGGGGGGGGACACGGACATAAGCCTTGGGTTATAAAAGCAGTAGTTCAAATGCTATTTAGACTGATTCATCTGTTAGAAGTTTTATTTTTCACCTGTGCAATTATAAACAGATCAGTTGGAATAATTTTATGCAGGTAAAATATAAAGTAAAAAACATTTCAAAGTTTATTAGATCATTTTTTAAAAGATGAAAGTGACCTGTGCCAAATTGTTAGGCCAGGATTATTTCTGCACCTTTTCCATGTTCTTGACCTCTTGCTTTATTTGTGGGATGGGAGTTTTCTTTAGTCTTTTTTTTAAATTTTATTTTTTTTAATGTCTCTGAAATATTTATGGTCTTAAAAGAATCACATAGAGGAGACCAGTTCAATAAGGAACTTCAGCTGGTGGATAATCCTGAAGTTATGTACAGTGTCAGTGTTTTATTGAATACTCTGTCCTATTCTGCTCAATATAGTGTATGAATGTCAAGTTAGTTGATCAAAATTGAATCATGTGCAGAAACTTGTGCAGAAGCCAGCCTTTGTACTATGCAGTTTGAATTCTTTTCATTTAATGGATTGTGCCTGATTTAAAAATGCTTTGAACAAAATTTAGATAATTTCATTTCAAAGCTATAAAATCTAAAGAGAAGAAAAACAACTTGGAATTTAAATACTGGTATGTGCAGAATGTTTTTGCCATGAGAAATACTCTAGAAGGTTTGAAAGGACTTCATAAGGATTTACTCTTGGCTCAGAAATGGTTACGTAGCGCAAAACCCCAAAAGGTTAAATGGCACAGATTTCTGCACTGCAAGGGTTTCTCTAGGTAGGTGTAGGGTAAAGAAGCCGAGCATCAAGAGATGAAAGAGTAAAATGAAGTAGCTGGGAACAGAGTTCAGGCTTTTTTTTTTTTTTTTTTTTGGGGTCAGATATGGCAGAACTGAGCTATGTTAAGTGGTTTCCATGCCTGAGGTCCCATGTAATTGGTATATAATATATGATATGCTTACACATTTTGTACTCTTCTATTAAATTTCTTGAATGCAGTTTTAGTTTTAAAACTAAATGGCACTTTTTCTTGTTGGGTTACTAACTCATGCTGATGCTGCCACCTCAGATGGAAAAGACAGTTGCTGATGCTGTGCTCAGGTGAGACCTACTGGACTCACTGGTGGTAAATTGAATGGGATCGTATTTTAATAATCTTGATTTTGGGAAAAGAGAAACACACACCCAGCACAGTAACAACAGAGGTGCTAAAAAAGAGCATTCTTGAGTGGCCTGAGTGTTTCTGATGTGCAGCTGCCTCCTAAATGTAATTGTTCTTTCAGCTCTGAAGTTGGGAATGCAGCTGTGCTGCCTCAAGATGAAACCTTCCAGTCTCACCTACTCCTTAACTGCAAAGAAGGGTTACCCTTACTGTAGGGTGGTTTTAAATGGCATTTAAATGTGAGTAGTTACACTTCCTTGGATGATACATGTGTAACACTAGTACTCTTTGAAGGCTGTCATTTACTGCTTTTTCTGCTTTCTTTTCTGTCTTCCTGTTACTCACATGTGTACTTTGAAAAGGTAAATCAATTGACTTCTGAAATCGGGGTATATTGCCTCAAAACATGTTTAAATTATCCTCTTGGTATTCCCTCTTAAAAGTAACTTTCATCTAATAATATTCTAAGTTCCTGGCTTTCACTTTGTGCCTTCAGCTGATTTGCTTTGACTCTCCTGAGCACGCCATGGGTAGATAAGCTCTCACTGTATGTTAGGCTGGGGTTTTGCTGCAGGCATTTTCATGGGGATAAATATATGGGCAGAACCACATTCACCTGCACACATCAGGAGAATCAGCTGTGAGCCTTCTCCAGCTGGCAGGTATACCACCATGGCACTGGCAGGGTCTGCCACCCTGATCCCAGGGCTGCATTAATGGTTTGTACAGACACTGAACTTGAACTTGAGTACCAGGACAGGAGTTCAGCTCCTCTCATGCTCCTTTGAGCCGCTGATAATGCTGAGGAAAAGCAAATAGACTCCATTTTCAGCAGTGTTTTCAAGATAGACATTCTTTAATTTTTAAGTGTTAAAAACTCATGGTTAAAGGTGCTTTTATAGAGTGCCAAAAAGCACTTGAGCTTGTTTTTTTGAAAAAGCTTCTCCTAAGTCTTTGTGCATACTGAGTGACGTTTTTAAAAGTCAAGCACAAAATGGCATTCATCAAAATGGGTTTTGGTTAACAAAACCAAAATTTTGTTCCTTGTTACTTCCATCACTTCAACAGCTAATTTAAAATTAAAAAAAAACCCAAAAAACAGGCAAGCAGTTTTCAGAAATCTTTCCCTGAACAAGAACTTGGTGTTACTGAAGGCACTGTGAGGTGGAAAATTTTCTATTGGCACAGGCATTATTCTTCAAGATTATTCTGACACTTTTACTGCTTGATAAATGTGGGAGGGATAGGAAAAAGTGGAGAGCTCTGGGTGTGCACCTGTGTATGTATGCATGCACAAGGCAGTATCTGACTAAAGTTAGCTTTTATTAGTCTCCAGAAACTTCAGTCCTTATTTTGAACAAAGGTTTGGGAAAGTTCATAATTCTTCCGAATTGCTCATCTAAATCATTCACCTAACCTTTTTTAATTAACAAGAAGAGGGCTCTGCAGTGTCTAAATCAGAGGACTGAGTCTTGTTTCTGCCAATTACTTGCATATGATTTGAGGATGCTGTGTATTTTAATTTTTATCTTGCAGTAATACCACCTTGATTCCCTGGAAGGATGCTGACTAATCTTGGTGAGGGGAAAAGTACTTGATGCCAGGTGAGGGCAAGAACACTTGGTACCAGGCTGCTCTGCCAGAACACCAAAATAATTCTGATTAAGTCCCTTTTAATATATTTCTCCACATTAAACAGAAAAAAAAATCATAGGCAAATAAAATTCTTGTGCAAATTACGTATGCTGTAGAATTTGCCTTTTGTGTGCTTTAACTTCTGTTCACTCTGTTTTTTTTCAAAGCCAAACTGAACTATTTTACAAAAAATACCCATACTTAAGCTATCCTATTCCACACGCTTTGTAGGTTTAAAGTAAACATCCTCTGTGGCTTGTGACCTTGTAGTTTTAACAATCCTGGAGGTGATTGTCATTAAGAAAAAACCTGTCTTTTCTCTGTCCTGTGAGCTGAGTCAGCAGCTGCTGTTTGAAGGTAGTGAAGGGACCTTTGTGGGGAGTGTCATGCAGGTGTTATTGCTCTGGGGCTGTTGGTGACAGATAGAGATACCCACCCTGCCAGAGACTGCTGTCCAGTTAGACTTGTCAATGCTTTTGGGTGTGAAAGCAGTGCCTGCCTCGTTTTGGTTGAAATGCAAAAGTTTGGCTTAATTATGTGTTAAAAAAAGAAAATGAATTGCTAATCCAACTTCTGAGCAGCTGAGTTGGCAGTGTGGGGAGAAATGCTTTCCTTCTTAGCACTGAGTTCAACTTTTTTTTTTTTTTTACAGCCAAAATTGTTGCCACCCCCACCAGACCCCCTTGGGGCAGACCTGCCATAAATGCTTGTCTATCCCTGTTGTGTTTGGCCAAGGTGGGAGGTGCTCTGGCCATGACTGCAGGGCTGCCACTGCAGCAGGTGTGGGGCAACCTCCTGATGCCCCCTTGGTGCTTGGGGGTGTGATTGGTGCTGTGAGATTGAGTTGGGTAGGGTAGCGATCCCTGGCTACTGGATCTACCACCCCAGTGGTCAGGGAATAATGGAAGCTAAGTCCTCTTCCTCACTTCCTGGGTGTGAAGCTGTTCACGTGCCTAACTGAGGGTCGTATGTTACGAAACACTGATTGCTGCAGACAAGCATGATTACCTCTAACTTTTCATTGTTTTAGTCATGTGAGGTTTTGATGGGCAGAATGCAGTGTGTGCTGCTTCTAATTATTTGGTTTGATCTCACTCATGCCTTAGGTCACTGGTGTAAATATTCATGCTTGAACTGCAAGAACTCCCAATTTGCAGCCCTGTTATTCCAGATAGTCATAATCCCATTTTCAGTACAAAGGCATATGCCACTTTCTGGTTTTGCATCTACAATACATAGTTTAAGTGCAAATTACTCAGCAGTCCCAATGTGCCCATACTCATTCATTAGTGCCATAAAAACCTCAAGATTTATTTAGTAAGTCTTGATATGCAAGATATTTTACTTTCATTTAAAATGGTATTGTGTCAAGGCCTTTCTGAAATTAAATCTGTCTACAACTTAGTAGCTATGGGCTTAAGACCTGTGTTTAAAATAACTTTGTCAAGGCATATTTGAGTTTTTATTGCTGTATTAAACCACTTTTTATTGTGTCGTAAAATGCAAAGGCAGTATTTATGCTTCCAAATATTTTAAAGATGTAGCCCAGCTTTTAGAGAAGACAAGATATTGGCATCACTCACTTCAGTGAGGTCTTGCTTCTTATGAATGCTGCCGTTTGATCCTCTTGTTATTGTGTGGATGTGTTTGCTGCAGGATGCACAACATCTTGGTTAATGTATCACAGTGGGGAGGGAGCCTATTAGACTGGCAGCCCTTAATGGATGGCTTGCCATGTGTTGCTGCAGTGGAGAGGCACTGCTGGCCTATTTGCTGGGCTGGGGAACTGAAATCAGGAGGGCAGGAATCTGTTCACAGGGCTGCCACGGTGCCATTGTTGCCTGCCTCTGCATACTCTCGAGCAAGTCACCTAACTCCTCTGAGTTACTGTGCAATTTTTTTGTGAAACCAGGTAACAAATTACATGAAAGAACTACCCTTTAAAAAAAAATGTTTGGATACCCACAGCTGGAAGATTCTGACAACATATGCTATTATTATGTATACTTCTTTTCTGTGTGATTCAAGTGTCATTTACATGAAAGAGGTTATTTTTGACCATTTTTTTATTAGTCATTGAGAGTAATCTTGGGCATATTCCTTAGCTGTGCATAGAAATCCTTTGCATGCTAAGAGTAATGTGACTGTTTCGCTTGAGTACTTGTAAATTGCTTTAGTAGAAGTACAACTTCATATTTTAAAAATATTTATTCCACATTGCCCTATTAATGTACCTTAGCACTGTTCTTCAGGGACTTGTTCAAGCACTGATGGGTAGTAGTCAAATTTCTTTGCTAGTGCAGTGTCTTGCATCAGCCAAGGCTGCTGACAAGCATAATATTTCTACAACAGGCATTTGACCTTTAAAATCTGGTCTCGGATCGCTTAGCTGCTTTACATTCATCCCAAAATTGCCGTGACACTTTAATGGGGATGAGCCTCATGTTCAGGCTTCATTGTGATGCCTTTTTGGAGTTTGGATGCCAAGTGCAAAGTGTCTACAACTAAACATTGGACTTCGAGCTTCTCTTTGGGTTTGCCTCTTGTTTTTCTTTGAACTCTGCGGGTAGGAGTATAACAAATTATAAAACTGTACTGATGCTTTTGAAAGACTTGTCATCTAGATTAATTGTTGGACCCAATATTCATCAGGAAGCTTTAGCTTTTTGGTTTTGCTTTTGTTGGGAAGCCAAGCTGGCTTTTGAAACATATAAAATAATTATCCCTCTTAACTTATCTGAGATCATAAAAGCATTTCTGTTAGAGCTGAAACCCAGTGATTTTTTTGTTTTTTACTTTTGTATTCTGTTAACTTTTTTGTTAATACCTCAAATTTTTGAAGAAAACATTTTTTATGTGAAAGTATATCCAAAGTATTTTAATTCTGTCAAATTTCCATTATATCCATATAAAATACATTCCTTTGAAATGTTTTGGTTTTGAACAAAATTGTTTTTATGATAGAACTGTTTCCTCAGTTTTTAGACTATTCAAGAGATAGCCCTGTGGGATTGCTGTTTCAAGATTGACTGATCTGAATACAGGTTATCCTGAACAACTGTATTTCAGCTGAGTAGCTCTCCTTGTGTTCAAAGAGTCTACCAAAGTCCTAAATAAGNAAAAAAACCCTCCCAAACCAACCACCAAATGTCTACCTCATCTCTCAAGCTCCCAATACAGAATTGAAGGGCTCTTCTAAATTAGGATCCTGAAGGAAAGCCAATTTCAAAGGCTTCCTTTGGAGATTACTGACAGCAGATTGAAGACATCACATCTGGAGGTAAACCTTTAACAAATTCAGACCACATGTTTGACAGCTGTTTTTTGTGTAAGTGAGCAAAGTAAGTATCTGACTAAAAATGGTGGAAAATTTAAAAAGAACCCAATCAAAATGACACAGTTTTGCAAAGAGTATACTAATATTTCTTATATTGCTATATTAGAAACAGTCATGTGGAACATTCTCTGGGCTGTCCAACTCTCTGTACAGCTAATGTCTTTGATCAAACTCTCTAATTCATATGGGGGTAGGAGAGTTTCACAGGTGAATGGTGCATCTGTATTAAAGATCTGGGGTAAATATGGCTCAGAGAACTTTCGTTAATGTTTTCAGTTTTGTAATTACTGCATGAGTTTAATAATACCTCACTCCTCTCTAGAACATTTTGTCATCTCATCTGTTTTTAGTGGCTCTTAAAGACAGCAACTCTGATGCAGGTGGTGCTTGAGCATTGAGAGGTAGTTACTTGATGAAGGTCTAGGGCCCAGGTCTTGGTGGCTAGAGCTCTTTCAGTGTGGCTGCACAGCCTGTGCCAATGCTGTGAACACTTACTGCTTGCAAGGAAATGTTCTACTAGGCTCACAGGAAACAAATAATTGAATCAGGTTTGAGACTAAAATGTGTAGCTTTGTGAGTTCTCGGTAAGTGCCCATGCTCAGGGAAAGAGGAGGGATGTGCTATGTGAGCTATATGCCAATCAAAACAGCTGGAATTTTCAACAGCTAATAAGAGCAACTGTCTATTCAGGCAGAAGGTATAAGTAAATATCAATTCATGGAGATGATTTCATAGATAATTTTTGAATCACAAAGTTTATCTGAAAATCATGAGCTATTCCTGCTCCATTTTGGCAGGAGGTGGGTAGGAATTCAATGGCTTACATTACTTATGACTTATTCATACAGCTCAGCCTGCACTTCTAATATATATGCTCTGCATCTTTTATAGATGAAGGGCTTCCTTCTGCAGGGCTGCGTATTGAGGAACATTCAAAGCTGCTAAATTTAATTTAGAAAACAGACCTATGACCTTCTTTGTCTCTTCAGTCTCCATTAAAGTGTGCTTGCTTCCTTTTTATATTTCATTGATTTAACTTTTTCATGTAATCAGACAAAATCCAAAATCCTCTAGAATAATAAATTTTGAAGAAAATCAGGTCTTGTTAAACTACTGATTGGAGTTCTCCAGTACTGTACTTGCAGCAGTGAGCTCTGCTTAATCCTTTGATTTTTGTTTGACGAATAAATTCAGAATAACTATTGCCACACATCCTAGTGTACAGCACTGAAAATACAGTGAAAGAGGTGGGCTGTCACAAAAGTGAGAAAGTGGTCGCTGTGGTGTTGGAATAACCCTATCCATCCTGCAGTTGCTCAAGCAGTCTAGTAATCAGGTGTAAGTTTACATACTGGACTGGAAAAGTGATTAGCTGTCAAAGTTGATGGGATGGGGGAGAGGGGCGGGAAGATATTTTTGTGTATGCATATAATCCTGTTTTGAAATAATTCTTACTTGTCCATTCAGCCAATGTTTTGTTTTGGGTTTGTCAGATACATATTTTATGTCTGCTGCTGGTAATCATAACACTGGTTTTGCGGTTCATTCAATTGCCTGCTTTGCTTTTGTCTTTGAGCATGCTGGAGTGTGAGTTCATGATTTATTTTTCTTCAGAAAGGCTGTTCAGCTGCTTAAGCTTTGGCTTAGAAGCCCAGATAGGCCTGGAATACTAAAATCAGAAACTGAGTCTCTTCATATAGGATCAGTGTATTTTTGGGGGATATCTCTATCTAGCAGAGAAGATCCTTAGATTCCTTCTCTTGCCCTGTGTTCCCTAACCCAGTGTTTGGCATGCTTACTGATGCTGACAGGGCCTATCAGCAGCTTTCCTGCTCTTGCTTTTTCACTGATATCACAGAATTGTTAGGGTTAGAAGGGACCTCTGGAGATCATCCAGTCCAACTCCCCTAACAAGGCAGGGTTAGATAGAGCTGGTAACACAGGAACTCATCCGGGTAGATTCGGAATGTCTCCAGCGAGGGAGACTCCACAACCTTCCTGCACAGCCTGTTCCAGTGCCGTGCTACCCTTAATGTAAAGAGGTTCTTTTTCACGTTGAGGTGAAACTTCTTGTGTTTTCTATATAGCCGTTACTCCTGTTGCTGGGCAGGTGAGTCTGGCACCACCCTCTTGGCACCTACATCTGAGATATTTATATGCATTAATGAGATCACCTCTGTCTTCTCCAGACTAAACAGGCTCAGCTCCTTCAGCCTCTCTTCATAAGAGAGATGTTCCAGACTCCTCATCATCTTTGTGGCCTCCACTGGGCCCTCTCCAGTAGCTCTTTGTCTTTCATGTACTGAGGAGGCCAGAACTGGACTCAGCACTCCAGAGCATGCATGCCCACACCTTTACAGGTTAGTCCTGACTCCAGCTGGAGAATTCATAGATTAGTAGGCATGTTTATCAGTCTGATTTAAAAGCAGAAATGCCTCCCCCAATAGATATCTTCCCTTTGGATATGTGTTTATGATGCGCACTACTTAATGTGTTTTCTTTCATGCAGATATATGCTTTCATATTTTGTGAAATCTTGCCATTTTCTCTTTAAGACTTTTCCTTCTGTGTATCACCATTAAAAATAATGACAAGCCGTGGTAATTGATGCAGTTAATATAAGGAAAGCTTTTTGGAGCCACAATTGGCTTTATCTAAATAAATCTTTTAAGTTGAACTTGCATGATTTTTCAGTCCCCTAGATGAGTGGATTGCCTGTGGCTGTCCTTGAAGTGTCTGTGTGCCACTGATGATGAGTTTTTCTAAGAGGTGATTTGGGTAATTGTGGGCACAGAATACTGTGGCTGGGATCTTCTGTAATTTCAGGGAGAGGATGCTTTATGGGTGTTGAGACCTGGTTATTCCACATGCCTAGTATTGCAAGTGTGGATTGTAGAGGAACACTTGATGGGCATCCCCTCATCTTTTTTCCTGTTCTCTGCCAGGTGATTGCAGAGAATCAGCCTATGTGCTTATCCCAGAAAAGAGAAAGAGCTGAGAAAAACCATAATTCCAATGTTAAAACCAGGTATCCATCCCTGGTAAGATGGGCTCCTTAAGTAGCTTGCTAGCTGCTATAGTTCTAATAAGGAATTAATCATTATGGTGGCACAAACAGGTGGTTCTTGGTGGAGCCTACACAAGCCACATATCCAGTACTGTTTTAGTTCAGCAGTGGGGGATTGGAAACAATAACTGCTTTTAGTTAAGGTGAATTTCTTAGCTGGACTTTTCAAATCTTAAATATTAATACATTTACTGCTACATGGAGGCTATCAGGATTGGAGAACGTTTTACAGAAGAAGTCTCAATAAGAGTTATGAATGTGAGGACTTAGGAAAATGTAGGAAAAAAAGAGCAGGATCAGAATGGAGGAAGAAAGCCGAAGATAGTCAGAGTTTTTACCAGGAACATGGATAGTAGGGTCCAGAGAGGGACAGGATTATCAGTTACATCAGAAAAAAATCTGGTTTTGTTTGTTTTGTTTTTTTGTAACCAGAGCCTTCTCAGTGTTGACCCTGGTGCATTTGGGGGAGACTCACTATGGATGTGCCTTAGGTCATGATTCCCACTTTACATATCACCCTAAAGAAAATGTTCTAGTTACCACACGGGGAAAATGGTTGGTGAGAAAACAAAACAGCTTGTAATGAACCACCAGAACAAACTTATCCAGGAACAAGTGAGCATCTTCTGTTGTTGGCATGGTAAGTTTTAAGTGATGAAAGGTGATAGACAAGTCTGCAGCTAATGTGATATGAGCCACATCCAACTCCTTTCATCTTATTTCTGTGGAAAAAAACCAAGTTTACTTGGATTTCTGTCTTTACAGCTAAATATTAAAACTAGCTGCTCCTTCCCACATTTGTTTGTTATGGTCTTTCAGAAATTTTGCTCTCAACACCTGTCAGCTTATGGTCAGCTCACACCTTTCAGTCTATTTCTATTTATAAGGCTAAAACAGTGATGCAAATCCAAATGTTTTGATGCTTGTTTGTGAAATAGCATGTTTTTCTTGGTTTTAAGCAGCTTTTTTTCAGAGCAAACAAGTATATCCCTCCTATATGTGATGACACAAAATGAATATTTTTCTGCTTCAATCTCTTATCAGCATGTGCATACGTGGACTGAATAAAGGCAGGAATTTGCATGCTAAGTTGCTGCTGTGCAGCTGTTGCCCTTTTCATGATGCACATGATAATTTTAAAAACATGAGTTCTTCTGCAAGTACTTCAAAGTCCTCTGCTAGGAAATGGTCACTTTTCTGTCTGCAATTAAATCAAGACTACTGGCACCTCTACCTTGATTCATTTTTTATAAAAAAATTATTCACATCTATTATGCTCATATAGATTATTTCCTCCAAGGTGCTTGCTTTTCCTCTTTAAATCATACATTTGATTGAATTGTAACTAAAATAGAGTAGATTAAAATGACTGCGATCAATGAATCACTTGATTCCCTGAGAGGAATCACTTGCAATTCTCACTTCACTGATCTTGTGGTTTTAGCTGCATCTCCTGTTTTTAGTAGTTTTCAATTTCAACTGTTTGATTTTTTTTTTTTTTCAGTTTCCTTATTTTTCTGGACCCTTTGCTTCCTGCATATTGCAGTGAAAGTCAGAACGTGTCTTTATTTTTTTTTTTCAGTCCATTTTTTAACTCAAATGTTGCTGTTATAACACTAGCCCCTAAAACTTATCAGCCCTACTTTTTAAAAATAATGTGCTTGTAAATGCCTTTAGATGCCATCATTGAGTAATGCTTTTTTGGGTATTTTTTTTGTTCTTATAAACTTAAAGTGGGTATATTGATTGTTCTTGTTTTCTGATGGCCTTTTAAGCAAAACCTGAGTCTCTAAAAGAAAAGGCAACCCGAGAAACAGTGAGATGTATTCCAGCAGGTACAAGTTCAACTTCAAGTTTTTTGACCATATTGTTCTAGGAACAAGGTGTTTCAAGTATGGGTTTAAATGGAAATTATGCAGTTGACCTCACTTCTTCAAAATATTTTGATACTTATTCCAAATGTATCTGACTCTTTGTAATAATTATTAGCTCCCAGTATTCATTCATTCTTGTGTTCTTTGAGATGGGGATAAGACATGGGGAAGGTAAATTACTTAACATCATACAGGAAATGGGTGGTGGATCCACTAAAGCATAGCCTTATCATCTTACCGTATTCTCTTCCATTTTTGTGTAATCCTGTGTCATTGGAGGTGGTTACTTCAGCCCCAAATTCTCTCCCCGTGGCAGCAAACTTTGAGATGAGTCTACTGATGTGGGAACAAGCTTTGACCAAATATGAGCACTGAGGATACCAAAGTCCATATGACTGCATGGAGTTTAATGTGTTAGATTGGATGGAGGTAGCACTTCTGCCAGTGTCTCCCAATCGTCCCTGTTGAAGAATCTATTTCATAAAACTGTACCAGGATCTTGCAAGATGAAACAAAGCAAAGATGGTGGTGGTGCACCTAGAGCACTTCAAAAGCTAAATGGCTGCTCACTCCACAGGAACATGCTAGATGCAGCATAAAGTAAAGGTCCTAGAGTGGCTACAGAATGGACACTGCCCTCCAGCTGCTTGGCCTTCAGATCTTCCTCTGCTCAGCTGCCCTACTTCCTAATGCAAAAGTAAGCCAAACTCTGTAGGAGGCCTGCTCTACAGGTGCTCTTGTTCTGATTTACTAATATTTCTGTAAAGTTTTTTTCAGTGAGACTGGTTTGCATGTGTATGTTTCTAATCCTTGTGCACAGTAAGATGAACACCTGATTTGGTTGGTTTGCATAAGATCATCAAGTTGTGTTCCTTATTGTGGCTGGAATAGGCTGATGGTCACTTCTTGGTGACTGTTACTTGGATGCATTTAGCTAGAAGTCCTTACCCCATGGTCTCTGTGATATGGCTTGCTTGGGTCATCCAGGCTGTGCACTATGGTTTACATGTTGCTTTTCTTCTGTCTTTCCATTCCTAGCTGGGTAACTGTAGTGGGTTGACCACCAAAATATTCTGAACAAGCAAATAACTGTGCCTAGAAAAAGCTGTTTGGGGTTCTACTAAAATTTGTAAGATTTGAGGTTTTCAGACACTGCCCAGGATGTCTGGGGCAAACAAATGTGAATAACAAATCACTGAGTTGCAGAGAATGAATTACTGTTAATAAGCAGTCTTGGTTTGGGTTTTTTTGTAATAAAACACAGCTTATAGATAGAATTTTGCTAAAATGTAGGCAATAGGGGGGCAAATGCTTTCAGAATAAATTTTTGTGTTGTCCCTGCAGGATGCTGCTAGGTACTGGGAAATCTTAAAATCCCTTCCATTACCTCTCTCCTTCAAATCACTTAAATCTTTTAAAATAAAAAACATTGTCCAAATAACAGGTACGCAGCACAAAGCAAGAGACTAGTTACTGTTATTTGGAGAAAAGGGGGGTTGATGTTATGTTATCCCAGTCTGACACTGTATATTGTTAATTTCTGCTGGAAGAAGAAAGCAGCAGGTATCTAGCTCACACCCATCTTTTGCTTTAAAATCATTTCCTCTCTTTAATTACATTTTAGTAGTTTATTTTCTCTTCCTGTTCTTTACATTAGGTTTCTTTACTCCCATGACTGGGAGTGAGCAGGACACCTGCAGAACTGTGGCAAACAGGACGTGGTGTGTCAGTTTGCATGGCTGTTAGCAAGCAAGGGCTCAGAGCAGAGGTCACTCCATCCTATTGAGGGGTCAACAAGAAGCAGCCTTTTTTGGCAACAAAAATGCTGCCTACCCGATACAACTGCCTGTTTGAGGCTGAAAGCCAAACAGAAAGGACACAGTCTCCTCGGGTAGATGCCGACAGCCAAATGGACCTGAAGTAAGTAGATCCTTGCTCAGCTGAAGGCTGAGAGAGCTAGCTATACCCTCAGTGGGGGGGAACTCCAGAATCTGCAAATCCCCCACTGGAACCTTCCAAAAGAGAAAGAGTTTGATAGCCTAGCTGAAGTGTTCCTCTACACCACTGCATGCAGCATGAATAACAAGGAAAAGGAGTTGGAAACCATGGTGCAATTAGGAAACTAGAACATAATTGCTGACACAAACTTGGTAGGACAAGTCACACAACTGGAGCACTGCAATTGATGAATTCTGAGCTTTTCGGAAGAGAGATGCTAGACAGGAGGGGTGGGGGTGTTGTGCTCTATGTTAAGGAAGGAATAAATTGTCAAGAACTGTCTCTGAGTAAAAGCCATGAACAGGTTGAGAGCCTGTGATTAAAAATAAAGGACAGGGAAAAAACCCTCCCTGGTGTTGGGGGTCTACTATAGGTCACCTGACCTGGGGGAGCCTTTTGATGAGGCCTACTTTCTTCAGATACAGGAACCATCATGCTCAAAAGCTCTCATCGTGCTGGGGAATTTCAGCCCTCTGGACAGCTGCTGGGAAAGCAACACATCTGGTCGCAAGCAATCCATGGGACTCCTGGAGTGCGTAGAGGACAATTTCCTGGGCCAGGTATTAGACAAACCAACCAGAGATGAGGCGTTTCTGGATGTGATGCTCACCAGTGTGGATGAGCTCTTTAAGAGTTAAGCCTGGTGGGAGCCTGGGCTGTAGCAACCATGTCCTCTGAGTTTGTGATCTCAAGGAGCGTGAGCCTGGCTAGGAGCAAAGTCAAGACCCAGAACCTTGAGAGTGAACTTCCAGCTGTTTAAAGAATAGGTCAGTGAGGTCTCTTGGGTATCTGTCCTTAAGGAGGAGCTGACAAGAGCTGGCAACTCTTTAAGGACACTTTTCTGAAAGCCAAAAATTTTCTTTCCCAGTGTGTAGGAAATTGAGAAAGGCAGGCCTGGAACTGACATGGCTGAGCAAGGATCTACTTACTCCTCAAACTAAGGAATAAGGAGGAAATGCACAGTCAGTGGAAACAGGTACAGGTGACCTGGGAAAGAGTAGAGGGATACAGTTCAAATGTGTAGGGATGGGGTCAGGAAAGCCAAGGCAAAGCTAGAACAGGACTTGTAAAAAGGTAGGTGGAGAGTAAGAAGAAAGGATTCTATAAGTACTTCAGTCAGGAGAAAAAAAGGCAAAGGAGAGTGTACCCACATGTACTCCCCCTCCCCCCAAGCAAGCAGGGTGAACTGGTGGTAACTGATATGGAGAAGGCTGAGGTACTCAATGAGTTCTTCACTGGCAGTCAGATGTTCCACTTTTCTCAAGTCCCTGATCCTCCAAGTGGGTGTGGTGGGAGTGAAGTCCCTCCCACTATAAACGAAGAGTTGGTTTGGGACCATTTGGTGAAGCTGAATAGCCACAAGTCTATGGGACCCGATGACATGCGTACCAGTCTACTGAGGGCTGATGATGTTGCCAAGCCACTCTCCATTATATTTGAGAAGTCACAGTGATCAGGTGTAGTCGCCAGTGACAGGGAAAAGGGAAATATCACTCCCATTTTCCAAAGGGGAGAAAGGAAGGTCTGGGGAACTGCAGACTGGTGAGCCTCACCTGTGTGCCTGGGAAGATCATGGAGCAGATTCTCCTTGAAGATATGCTAAGGCACACAGAAGACTATGAGGTGATCAAGAAGTGGGCCTGTGTGAAAACCTCACGAGGCTCAACAAGGTTGAGCTCAAGGTGCTGCACCTGGGTCAGGGCAATCCCAGACATGCATACAGACTGGGAGAACTTGTTGAGAGCAGCCCTGTGGAGAAGGACTTGGGTGTTCTTGTGGAAGAAAAGTTGAATATGAACCAATAGTGTTTGCTTGCAGCCCAGAAAACCAACCACAGCCTAGGCTGCATCAAAAGAGCGTTGAGCAGCAGGTCGAGGGAAGGGATTCTCCCTCTCTACTCTGCCCTCATGAGACCCCACCCGCAGTACTGCATCCTCAGCATCGGAAAGATGTTGGACCTATTAGAGAGGGTCCAGAGGAGGGCCACAAAGTTGTTCTGAGGGATGGAGCACCTCTCTTATGAAGACAGGCTGAAAACTAACCTGCGTAAAGGTCAGGAAAAAACTTGGTTTAGTTACAAATTATTCATGAAATCCCTAAAAAAAGTCAAGATGTGCCAAATCTAAATCTACCTGTGCAAGAATCTAATGCTTTGGTGGGAGAATAAGTAGGACAAAAAAAAAGCAAAACCAAAAAAACTCCAACCTGGACTAAGCCACTGGAGACTCGTTTTCTTGTTTGGAATGATTGATATAGGTAAGTTTTGTGTCATTCATTGCTTTATACTTGTGCTGACCTGCTTTCCTGGATCCAAGGTATAGTTAAGAGATTTAGTTTGGAGATTTTAGCTTATCTCCAGCTCTAAGCCTGCAGGCCCAGTGATCAAGTTGATTAAAAAAAGCAGACTACTTGCAGTTTTGTAATATCTTCAAAATGAAATTAAAACAAACTTTGAAACTTGAAATGGACTGATTTTTTTTTTTTTTTTGTATGTGTCACAATACCAGATTTTAAAAGTAGCTTGTCACCGTATTCAGCAACTGCAGCTGAACCTGGGGCTGGAAGTAAATTTGCCAATGTTCAGGGATCATTAATGCTGGCTGCTGAGGCTGGTGAGCAGGGCAGCACTTGTCTCTTGGCAAGAAATCATGTAAGTAATCAGCAGGGTCTCAGAAGGTCATCCTCCTTCAAGTGTTACCTAAAAGGCTTTTTGCTCTATTCCTTTCCTCTGTATGAATTGATCCTGTCCAACAGGGTCTGGCTTTGTACATAAATCCTTGCTTAAGCTTTCACTCTGCACTCTGGCGGTGCTAAGTTGACTCATACTTCTTCGTGTACAAAACTCAAAACATATTCCTGGTTGGGCAATGCTGATATTTGCTAGAGCTGTGCCCTGAAAACAGTCTGCTCCACTGCTGTACTGACCACTGTATCTGTAACAGCTGGTTCAGGCTCCTGCCTTGCCATGTCCTATTGCTCCACAACAGGAGCTGCGGTGGTTTGGCAGCACAGAGGACACGGCTGAGACTTATGCCTCTAAATTATCTGGTCATGGCTGATAAAAACCACTGTTCCCAGTATCAAGCAAAATGAAGAGCTAGCCCTAGAAAAAATGGACTATGATCTTGTACTATCTAAACACTTTTCCAGGTACTAAAGAGTTTCTTAAAAACTTTAAGTCCAGAAACTGAAGTGTCCTCCCAAAATTAATCTGTTTGATATGATCCTGGACCTTGATATCATGCTGTTAGGAAAAGAACATCCAGGGAATGGGTTCTACTTTTTTTTTCAATTATCCAGACTGGTGCAACTTGGCATGTGACAAGTCATTCTATAAAATCCAAAACCTTGGAAACCTTTTTCCTTCTTTTTCTCTATCAAGAAATCTTGTGTTTTGATTTGTCAGTGTCTAACAGATCCTGTCCTTCTTTACCAAGATCAGATCAGGACTAAGGTGCCTTTTCTACCTACTGAGGAGTTTTCTAATGCATTGAAGAAAGAAACAACACTCAGATCCCTCTTCCTTCATCAGTTTTCCTGAAATATAGATGACTGTTTTGAAAATAATTAAAAGTGAATTCACAGACAATGTTGTTTTAAATATGATTGTCAGGTAAGCAAAAAATCCTTACCTTGAGAATCTTTGTAATATTTGATCTTAGATTAATGTGTTAAGCCGCCCCTTTCAGTTTGACTGAAGAGCTTTACTGTATGTGAAGGAGGAGGAACTGTCTATATTTTAAGGACTTTTTTTTTTTTTTAGTTGATTGGTCTTTGAAGAGAAGTGAAAGCTCTCTGAGATAATGTAAAGCTTTTGAGTTGTTGGATCCAGAGAACTTTGATGAACAACAGGTAAACACATGAAATTCAGTGATCACACAATTCTACAGCTTGTGTTCCCAGGCTTGAGATGATGAAGTGAAGTGTATGTGTTTAGGTTAATGCAAAATCTTTCTTTCACATTTCAAAGAGCAATATTTCAAATAAAATCCTGTAACATAACATGTTGTGCCCCCTCTGGATATGCTGGTTTTAAAGTCTGAAATCAGTCAGTGACAGGTAGGTACAGCAATGTGGGATCAAAATTGCTTTTGACTTTGGTCAGAGTAGGCTTTCACAGGACAAACAAGTATTTGACCTATTAACACCCTGACCAAGCTGCCTTTTATTTGAAAAGCAACATGGTAACTTTCATATCCACTCAGACAGGCACTTTTATTCCAAGGTCACATCACAAAGGTGTATACAGAATAAACTATGTGTTGTTCAATTTATCTATGTCAGGAGGACAGGAAAGGAGAGCTGACCCTGCTACATCTTGATCCAGTTGTACTTTCATAGCCAGGTACTGCTGTGGTGGGTAATGACACCCCTGTGCTCCTGGGGATAATGGGTGTCAGTGTGACCCTTCTCTAACTGGCCTCAAATGCTTTTTTGAAGAGATGGAATGGTTCAATAGCCCCCATCAGGATGGGAACTGTGCAGAAAGTGTTTTATCTTGCTTGAATCCCTGATTTTTCTGAATACTTCAGATACTTCTGCCTCTGCATAAATGGAAATAGGAGATGTTAATGTATATGGTGGTTGCAAAAATGAATTGCTGTTTCATGTAAAGATGAAAAGCGCCACATGAGTGTTGAGCAGTGACCATGATGTGAACTGCAGTGGAAGCTGAGAAAACCTAGAATGAGGATCCTAGGTTTAAAAAACAAAACAAAATAAAGCCCTCTACATAAACAGCATATCATGCTGCATCTTTCATGGCATTAAGAAAACTGACACAAAAAATTATAGAAATATTATGGTACTTCTCTTTTAAACACTAACTGTAATTGTAGGTCATATGTGGAACTCATTTCAAAACTAGAAAGAAACCACTGTGCTGGTTCAAAAGTAAACGGGCAGGAGAAATGAACCCAACTCAAAAGAGTTTAGAAGTCAGAACTACAATTTAATAAAAAAGATTACAATAGATACACTGAGACAAGGGAAAATTTGGTTTAGCCCACAAAACCCAGTTGTAAAACCCAGTTGTACAACCCAGCCCCCTGGGGCACAAACAGTATGGTGCTCACCAGCCCCTGTGCTGAGCACCACATGGTCCCCCTGAGTCCAAAGCAAAAAGAAAAGGAAAACCTGTTTTCCTTCCAGAAGTTTGGTGGTCGCAGTCTGGTTGAGGTTCTGGTCCTCCTCTCGATCTGACGAGTGAGTCCCCCAAGTTCCCGAACCCCAAGCTTGGGTTCAGATGGGAACGCCCTGTACCTTCCCCAGGGTGAGCGGTTTCACAATGGGCAATTTACTCAGTGAGTCACAGAATATCTTGGTCTACTTGATGGCCCATTATCAGACATGACCCCTCAGGCTCGGTGTGAAGGTGTTAATGATTCCCAGAGGGGAGTTTTCACACCTGAATCATTGGTGTGAAGACAGGGAACCCTCTTATCTCTGTTTTCTCTCACACCGAGTTCATAGCCTGAGGTGTCAGGTGTGTCCTGGGCAGCCGCTGCAAACAATGCATCGTTAACAGCTCATGATAAATGGCAGAGAGGGTATAGAACACACAGTTCCAGTTACACCCATACAGTGATACACTGGTCCCAGTCACTGTAACTAGGATACCCACCAAAATAGTTAAATGTCACCTATGACAAGATCAATGTGCAACATTTTATTTATATAGGGCTATTTTGCTTGACAGTGTTTCTTATTGAGAAATAGCTGTTTTCAGGGAACACAGACATGGGAAGTTGGGAGTACTTCTGGTTTTTGGACTGTTCTTTGAGTTCATTGTTTGTTTGGTGTGTATCCTTTTTATCTATATGAATGAAAGCTGCAGTTCTTGTTCAGGTCCAGAATGGTGTCCTTCTGTTACATTAACAAATGGCAGTCTGATGGAGTAATAAATAATTTATGAACTTAGGATATTGATTTTTCTTCAGTGCTTATAGGAAATTATACGCTTGTGGCTTCAAGAAATAATTGGTCCAATTTAATCGCATAAAAATTATAGTCCTTTTTAATTCTTTTCAAATGGAACTTTAATGACCGCTGGGTGTGTTACAGAACAGAGCAGAAGAGAGGATGTCTGCATGGACTGAAGAAATAGGAGGGCCAGAAACAGCAGGTTTTACAGGTCTAATAAAAAATGATCACTATGGTAGTGGTTTTGAATGAAGGCTAATGGATACTTGTCTGATAACAAATTGGTCTTTTCACATGGAAATATTGTGAATTCTAGTAAAAACATTTAGCACAATGCAGATTAGAGGTACAGAGTGCCTGGCATATTAGAAAGATATTCCATTTGTACAGCCTCACTGAATAGAAGGTGGATTTTATTTTAATGCAAAGTAAATGTTTTGGTACACTGGTCTCCTATGTAAGCTCTGCATCTGGGAGAAGGGGTAAAAACTAAACTGGGGGAAGGAAGTGATTTTACTACATTTACAAAAAAAAAAAAAAAGTCTGAATTCATCTTTTTGGGGGAGAGAAAAACTCTCTTACTTAGTTCAGGATATTTCATGGTGCTTCTGATGGTTTCTAATTAAAATGTAGTAGCTTGTGAAACATACCTCCCTGAATATTACTGCTTGAAAGAACTACACTGACTAGCTTCCTCAGTATAAAATTTATTTTTATAAGGTGATTCTACAGTCTTTGCTTAAAAAAATCAAGAATACTCTTCTGCAAGCAGGTTTTAGTGAAATTACATGGCATTCTGGATTCTTAACATTCTGAGGTGTTGATTGGGTTTTTTTTTTTGTTGTTGTTGTTTGTTTGTTTGTTTGTTTTTTTTAAGAAAGTCACCAGAAACTGACTTTTAGAAAATAGAGATACCAGAATGAAGTTTCAAACCACTCTGGAGTGATAATTAATTTTCATCTTTGAATTGTAAATGTGAATTAATCCAAAATGTCAAAGGATGAGTGTAGTTTGATGACGCTTAAACTTACACATTTTTCTGAATAAAAATGGGGAAAATCTATTTCTGCCTGCAAGAGAGTATCACTTGAACTGGATGTGAAACTTGTGTAGCTTAATCCATTCTGCCCACCCAGACCAGGAACAAAGCAAACAGGCACTAGCGAAAAATGGAGAAGCTGCCAACAATTTCAGTGCTAATAATGAGATGGTGTTCAAAAACAAGTCATTCTGCTGATCCCTGTAATTCCAACTGTAGGTTTAATGTGGCATGCCAAATGGTAAACTGGTGCCTGGTGTTAGCTGGAGGCTGTGAGAGCTGCAGAGCGTCTCAAAAATTTTCCGGGGGAACAAACCATATTCAGGAACAATGACACAGGTAAACAAGGCAAATGTCTTTACAGTCGTATCTGCTATCACCAGCCTGGGCACTAAAACCGTACTATCAAGGTTTCAATTCAATGTGCTGCCTGCTGGGGGGGATAACTGTATGTGCATAGCTATGCTATCCTAGTGGCATAGTCTGCTAAGAGGATGCACTGTATATGCCATAGAGAAGGTCTCCTGAGAAATGTGGGACTTCTGGTGTCCTTTGGATAGCTCAATCCGATGTCAGACTACAGAAGAATTTGTTGCTGTGAGGGTGGTGAGACACCAAGTTGCCCAGATAAGTTGTGGAGGCCTCATCCCTGGGTGTGTTCAAGGCCAAGCTGGCTGGGGCTCTGAGCAACCTGGTCTAGTGGAAGGTACAACAGCAGCGGGGATGGAACTAGATGATATTTAATGTCCCTTCCAATGCAAGCCATCCTATAACTGGTGGTAAATTTGGCCTTAAATAAGCATGGTGATGCCATATAGACATTGTCCATAGTTTGTGGCTCATTTTAGATGGCTAAAGGGAAGGTTTTTTCCCTTTGGAGTTTTGGAGTTTTCCTGTCTTTTTGCTGAGAAGCTGTGAAGTAAGTTTGTTTTTTCTGTTCAAAGCATGACATTGTTGCTACTGTACCAGGAACAGTAGTAGTTTTGCTGGATATATATGCCCTGTTTCTAGATGTGATTTTTCAATCTGGAAGTTTCTAGTTCCAAACACTGATAACGGTTGGACAAGAATGGTCGTCTTGACTGTTTTGGTAAAAACTCACAGTAGCTATTATTAAAAATTATATAATTATAGAGTTCTAAATTTCAACACACATTTTATGATCACCAACTGTTTACTTTATGATTGGGGTAATAATAATTTTATTAAATATAACATTATGGGTCTTTATTCTGTTTTGATGCACAGAAATATGCAAATAACTTCCATTAGCATTTTTATGACTGAGATTTCAATGGTAAGCTTATTAATAAATCCCTGCACAGTGTTCAGACTGATAACATTAGTTCCTTCTACCCTTTTGGGCAGCTAATGAATTTTTTTCCCCTAGTTGTCAATTCTGAATTGATAATAGATTAGAACAAACAGCACGTGGCTGTGGAATGCCTAAAGCTATTCTTTGTGGCTTAATTGCTGGTTCAGATCCATTGTGGGCTGGGTAGTAAGCAGTGACCAAAGATCACTTTGTCAGATGCCTTACTGGTCTATGTGAAATAAGACCTTAGTGTGTCCTGCAGCACAGGCACTCGGGAAGGAGCAGAGGCAGAGAGAAGCCCATGAGCGTCCTCTGTTCTACTTTCTACCTAAATACCTTGTTTCTTCTGGAAGATAGTCTTGCTTTCATATACAGGCAGGGTTCATGATGGCAGGGTCTGTGGCAGCATGAAATATGTAATACAGCCAGGAGCACAGTGGGGGTGTGAAGCTTCTATAATTTGGCAACTTATTGCCTGTGAAAAGGAAAAGAAGTAATTTGTCTGGGCGCAGAGGTAGGAGCATCTTTCTAATCTTGAACAGCACTGAGTCTGGGGAAGGCATAGTTTTCCTTTGTAGACAACAGACTGAGGCACAGCTGTTGGGACTCCAGCTCAAAGCACAGGTGGTGCAGGCTGTGCTGGGGGACAGCTAGGAGCACAGAGCTGGGACTGCACTCACTGCAGGGCACTGCTGGTTGCCAGTGCCAGCGGTGTGCCAGGGATGGAAGGGAGAAGGAGAGGTCAGGGACAGTGGTGTGAAGCGGGTGGATGCTGGGGGACTTGTGGTAGGGAGGAAACAGGCAACTGAAGAGAAGATCTGAGACAGAGCGCAAGCACCTGGACCGCCTTCATTCTTCAGTGTTCTGCCATCTGTGCCCTTGGTTGCTAAATATAGACGCTTTGGACAATACTCTTTATAAAGGTAAAATTATGAGTGGATCACTATCACAGATCTTCTACATGTGCTGTAAAAATCCAAAGTAGTTGAGATGTCTAGCTGAGGCCCTGAACTAGCAAAACCCTTACAAGTCAGATTCTGTTTGATAAAGTACTTGTGAGGCCAATTCTCTAACACTCTAATGGTGCTGGAAAATGCTTGCAAAAATTTTGCAATTACAACCACCAAATTCCATAATGGTACAGATATCCACTATATAGCCTGATGACTGTTTCTCATTCTAAGCTGGTTTGTTTCTTTGCTTCAAAGTATGGATCCCACACCCTGGAGAGAAACTAGAGTTTACTGTTCAATTAGAAAATTTTATTTTCTTGGAGGCAGCATTGATCTCCTGGACTGTTATGTTATCTATCACTGTCTAATCACACAAAATCTGTTGCTTGTACAGCAGAGCCTGAATGAGTCTCTCCTAAAAAGCTAGGATGTTATTTCTGTATGTGGAGGATGGTTTTGGAACAACAAGGGTTTGCATTTGGCATGTTACTGATTAAACTTTGGGGGGAAAAGACAAGTCTGCTTAGCCTAACTATGAGGTAGTGGAAAGTGACAGCCAAAAGGCATTGACCTTTTTGCCTGCATAGTTGGATTTGATTTGATTAAAAACCAATGGTGGACAGCTGTGAATTGAGGCAATATGTTACTGCTGTGAGGTACTTCTGCTGACATTGCGGTGAGAAAGTTGAGAAAGATCCTCACCCCTGCTACCATGCTCTTTATGGAGCGACTGACCAAAAAAATAATTATGTAACTGTTTCTTACCTAAAACCAGATTGAGAATCCATTTGCCAGATGCAGAAACAAAGGTCTGCTGTTCCTATACCTGCCAATTATGCCCTGTCTATCAGTCTGGAGAGTACCCAGACTCCATAAGGCCCATGATGTGGCTTGTTTGGGAGAATGTCCAACAGGAGTTGGACAATCTTTGTGGGTCTCTTCCAGCTCAGGAAACTGTATGATTCTGTTTTCTTTCCGCCCTTTCACTTTCCATCTTTGTCTTAAGAGTCCATATGAGACCTCACTGTCAAATGTTTGAGTGAGTTTAGCCTCACACAGGGTGACATTTCCCAGAAAATATAGCTGGTTATCAAGATCCCAGAGCATATGTGCTTCCTGGCAGTTGGCTGGTTGCTACTTCATGGACATCAAGTAGAAGAGGCGAAGGAGTGATGACAGTTTGGAGTCTGTAAATGATCTGACCAGTTCGCTCCTGGGGATGAAGGGTTCTGTGAGGATGCTGGGCAAAATGAGGTTGGGGGAATCTGGTCAGTCCTTGAGGAAAGTGCTGGCAGCAGATAGGCTAACAGCAATGAAGGGGAACAGATGGTATGAGTGAGGACACTGACCACAAGGATGAGTGTGGGCTAGAAAACCAGGGCATTGTCATCCCAGCGATCCTGAGTTAGTCTCTCTCATCTCAAATTGTGATATAGGTGTTGTTTGGACTATTTCTCTGTAATGAGCTCTGCCAAGAAGACCAAGCATTTGAAAAAGCTTGATTTTTATTACAGTCTAAGACAGGAAAATTAACATTGTAAGGCTGAAATCTTTGACTGTGTAAGAGAAAACAGGGATAAAAAGAGATTGTGAGTAACTCTTCCTTGTGTTACTGTACTCTTCTAGGGAAGGTAAGTGCTTGCAGTTTCATTCAATTCTTCAGCGGGTGAGTTTCAGGAGGTGCTGGCCAGGGCACCATCAGAGGACAGACGGTGGGTCTGCTCCGAGCCTCGCTCCTGCCGCGGGCTGTGCGGGCTCTGCTCAGCCCGTGGGATGGCTCGGGCGGGAAGGGGGCCCGGGAGGCGCCTGTCCCGAGCGCCCCGCTCCGAGCAGCCCAGCTGCGAGGGCAGGCCTGCAGGATGCCCATGGATCCGCACAGGGGCCCGGGAAACCTCCAAGGACGGAGCCCGCCCTGCCCCACCCCGCAGCCCGCCCTGGGACAAAGCGTGCTGGTGCGCCTGTGCCGGCCGGCAGGCTCTGCTCGTCCCCTGCCGCGCAGGGCCCCGAGTGCCGCCCTAGGGAAGCACCGCCACACATCCCGAGCAAGCGGTGACAGCGCCGCCTCCCCGGGCACGGGATCGGAGTCACTGCCCGCCGCAAATACAACAGCCCGGCCGGTTAGCTCAGTTGGTTAGAGCGTGGTGCTAATAACGCCAAGGTCGCGGGTTCGATCCCCGTACGGGCCATCCGTTTTGCCCGGAGCCGCTCCCAGCGGGGCTCAGCCCGCGGCCCCACGTGGGACCCCCGGCGGGACCGGAGCGGGGAGGGAGCGAAATATCCCAGAAGAAGCCTGGAAAGAGCACGGGTGTGGGAACTGTGCGCGCCGGTGTTTTAAATCTTTCCTCGGGACATCACCAAATATTCAATGTTTTTTTTTGTCTTGGAGCATTTTCTTCCTATGCTTCTATTAATTAGCGTTAATCCTGAAGGAAGCTTGCAAGAACTTAAATGGTCCTCGCTTCCAGTGAATAATCACAGGGAACAAGAATGTCGGGTCTTTGGCTCATTGTATCAGTGTGACTCTGGTAGCTCCCTGTCACAGTCTGGAAGACATTGAAGCCAGTGAAGACTATTTTTTCAATTTTTTCCTTTGGAGCAGGAGGACAAGCAGATCTCCTTTGGCAGCCTGTTGTTTGTTTTTTTTTTTAAATAGAATTTTTAAAACACCATACAGGACATACCCAGACTTGGCAGACACACTGTAATCTGAGTCTTAATTTTTATGGGTGTGCAGTTTATTCCAGAAAAAAAACGAGGGACAGACTGAGATGTTATAGTAGAATGCTGCGTCTGCAGGAGTGGCCGAGATAGATCCCTGCTGGCTCAAGTAGCCTCTGTAAGGGTGTTTTCTACCTAAGAAACTTCTCTTGGAAGCTCAACAGTCATGTTTGTCCCATCTACCTCTGAAAAGAAATGGGATTTCTTTAGAGGAAGGAAACTTTGTGGTCCCAATGTTTTCCTGGTAGAAAGCAACAATTTTGTTATCAGAGCTGCATACAGACAGGTCACAGCTTATTTGGGAAAATGCTTTGAGTTGACAGCATCCTATTGACTTCTTTTACAAATTTGCTAATATGCTCCTTCATTATCCGGGCCTGTTGCTTGAGGCTTCGTCCAACTGCAACGTCTGATTCAAAATAAATGATAATAAAAGAGAAGAAAAGCGGGTGACACTTCACACCAAAGTTTTGACATTACACATTCCCCATGGTGTCACCAAAGTATCACAAGGGCACATAAGGAGTGTCGCTCCAAAGTCACAATGTAGTTTGTAAATCATACAGATGAATATTCATGCTATCTAGCATCCGAACTGCTGTTGTGGCTCCATCAGATGTCACAGGAGAGTAATGTGGTGCTGGTTTGATGACCTTCTGTCTTGCCTCTCCACTCAATGCTCCTCCTCGATTCCTTTGGGTCCAGTTATAGCGGTCAAGACTTGACTACATATAATGACATCCATTTTAAATGAACTGAAAGGAGAAACAGCACTGTGTTCTGCTTCAGAAAAAAAATAAATCTAGGAATAATATTGCTTTGTTTTATGTTTCCCACATTAGGAATCAGACTTTTATTGCAGCTATGTTGCTGTATAGCCAAGTCCTCACTGTAAACCAAGGTGATGCAATGGCTCCTCGGCCACTTTTTCAGCTTGCTTTGAATTGCTTATATTCAGTATGTTTTTTTGGTGGTCAGGACTGTATGGGCATATTTTTCCTAAATTTAGTTTCAGCAGATGGTTGTCAGATTGTGAGGGTCAGCCATTGTTCCTAGGGGAGTCATTCCAGAGCCCCTTCTTCAACCTCATAGCTAGTTGGAGAATAAAAAGAGATCAAACAAACAAACCCATGCAGTGGAATAATGCTCTCGTGAGGATGGCAGAGGAATTTCCATTCTGATGCTCTGCAGTGGCAGATGCTGCAGTGTATTCTGGGGTTAGTGTTCAGTGTTTCATTTAACCTGTAAGCGGATTGCACAGCATTAAGACCAAAACGGGTATCAGTTGTTGTGTACTTAAAAAATATGGTGTGAAGCGCGGGTTCTCTGTCCATAGCAGGTGGTGATGGAGAGGATGAACCTCTTGTTGCCTATGACAGTGCTGAGTGCTGACAGCTGAGCAACCTTCTAATCAGTCCAGTCAAACCTCTTCCTTAGTTTACTGTTTCAGATACTAGCCATTGCATTTTGGAGTTACACAGACCAAATAAGTTAATTAGCTTCATATTCTTCACTGTGATGTCTACATTTTATTTTGCATAAAATACAGCTAAGAGGGCTCTTAAGTCAAAATAGTTGAAGGTAGCCAGAAAGTGGGTTTGCACTGCATTCAGTTTAGTAGGTGTGTATTCATTCAGTGATGTTCTGAAGCGCGTTCCAGCCACATCACAGGTTAATTTTGTAATTTCTTATATTGTGTTTATTGCTAGAGAATCTAATTGTTTTGCCATTGGGATGCTTTATTCATTCACTTTTCTTTTAGGGGTCTTAATTATGGTGAAAATCTGAGTCACAAGGATTCATCAGGTGTATCAATACAGCAATGCAGAGAGACAATTCCGAAACATCATTACTGAAAGCAAAGGCAGAATGTGGTAGAAGAAGCTGCTTTTTAGATTGATTTGTGTGCAACAAATTTGTAAGCATTAATTCTATTATAGATGAAGCTTAACCCTCACTTAAAACTGGGGAGTGTAGTGTTTACCTCCCATGCACTAGAAAAAAAATGGCAACTCCATCAAAAATCCTGTGCCTGTCCCGACCCCAAACAAAGGTTCTCATTTAGTGTTGTTGTGAGTAGAGATGCAGGTGGGAGGGGGATGAGGAAATGCCATAGAAACAGACTCAGAAAGGAGCTGCCAGCCAAGAATGTGGCTGAATGAGCATGGGCAGCCCAGTGCTGCGAACCCAGGGTCTGCCTAAAAGGAGCCAGGAACTGTAAGGAAAAGCCCAACAACCAGCCCCCTCTTTGGGTCCTCTAGTGTCTCAGAAAGAGGGGTTATTCAGGATGGGGGCCAGCGTGAGAAGGATGCTGGCTTCCATTTTCTTTGCAACTTAAATAATAAGGACCCCAATTTTTTATCTTGCGGTTCACATCAGAACAGAGTAACTACATTTACTGCTGAAGCTGAAGAAATAGCTTCAGATTTGTATTTTTAGAAGTAATTGCAAAAATGAGGTATAAGCAAATCTGAGTAATGTCTTAAAACCCGAGAAAGTGTGATGAGCTGAACCTGAACAGGAATCAAATCTTTGCTGTTGAAATACTTTATAAAAGTATTAAGTAACTTTGTAAACTAAGTACCTGGCAATTTCTCCTACAGTTTTGAACAAATGCCTGCCTGTAGAGTTACTAAGTTTAAACAGCTGAAAGGTCCTTTTTTCACTGTGTCAGAATTCACCATCAATGCTCATAGTACAACAGGGCCACGTAGAAATCACTAAATTCTCATTTAAAAATATAGAACCAGTGCCGTATAGAACCAGGTGAAAGATAAGTGTGGACATATCTGGCTTCTGGTGTGTATTTATTCTTGTTTTACAACTAGTAAATAAACTTCTCTTACTAGATTAGCAGGAACAACTATAGCTATGCACAAATTCTATGTAAGGCTCCTTTCCCTGTGGTGAGGTGCAAGTGTTCAGTTTAATTGATATTCTTTCAGAGCTTAAAAGAAAAGATGATGAAGTTTGAGTATTATTTTCTTATTTTTGCAGATGAAGATGAATAAAGACAAATAACATGGATATATTTTGCTATGTCATTTTTGTCATTAATAATGTAAGGAACAGTGAAAAGCAATGGAAGAAGTCTGGAGTTTGGCACGCTCAGACATGTGTGGAAAAACTCTACTGCCTTAGAGAACAGCAGATAATGGGCCCCAATTATTTGGTAGGCTGACCATGCCTTCTCGTGTTTCTGAACAGGCAGTATAGTTGTTATACTTTGTAGCTGAGGCTTAACTGAATTACGGCTGGCTAATACCCATCACAACTTCTGGAAGCAAATCATCTGCTTTACAATTGCATGGTTAAAATGCTCCATGAACTGGAGTCTGAAGCACCTTCTGACTCGATTTCCTAATGCTTTAGGGATAGAAATTATTACTTGTTCTAGGCTTAAATCTAGGCCAGAGAGAGGAAGACAAAGTTGAAGATAAAATCCCAGAATTCTGACATCAACTTCTCCTGGTGGTACCAAGCAGCTCATACTACCTCCTTGTACGCGTTGTCTTTGAAAGCAATCTTGAAAGCACAGAGCAAGAGGGCAAAGCAGGACAGCACATCTCCAGTATGCCACTCCCCAAGGTGGACAAACCCTCCTGGCATGCTCCACAGAAAGCTGCTCTGGCACTGAGCTAGATGGTTGCAACTCATGCTGTTGTGGTGAGGGACAACTGTCAAGGTGGGTTAGTTTTAAGAATTTAACATCTGACATTGTACCCCTGAAAGAATGAAAAAAAGCCCTTCTGCTACGATTTCTGTCACTTGAACTGTATTGCAGAGGACTGGTTCAGTCTGCAAAGAACAGCGAGGGGTTCACTGAGGGTCCAAAACTGAGAATAAAAGGGAAATATAAGTTTCTGTGGCTTTCCTCTTCAGCCAAGGAGGATTCCAATATCTGGTCGGTCCAAAGTCAAAAATACAGGTGTCTGTGTCATCTTCAGATGTACTTGAAATCCACTTTCTTTTTGCCTAGAGTGGGTTTTGTATTTCATTGTGTTGGCTTTGTGAAGAATTCCCAATGGTCAGGGAATGGGACAGTTGAAAAGAATATGGTTCAAGGAGCAATTTGTTTGAGGCATGGAGAAAACTGTCAGATATCCAATGTAGTTTCACTAGCTTGTTAAGATGTGCCATCATCATCTTCAGTAAAACAGCTTTTTGGCAGTGAACTCTTTACTCTTGAATTATTAAAAATATTTTTAGATGAAAATCTTCCTGCATCCCACTTAAGGATGACTTTTCTGGCTTTACCCTTATATACCCAAGTTAAAAAAATAAATAAAAGCAAAACAAATATAATTGTGTTTTTTGCCACAAAGTATGCAGAACCAAGGCAGCATGGACTCAGCACCTGACTAAGTATGAAAGGACAGATGAAGGTACAAATTCTCAATTCTGTGTTTGACTCCATAACTAGACCTTCAATTCTTTGTATCTGTCTTTACCAAGTGGTACAAAAAGGGAAAATGCCTATTCTAATTAGGAAGTATTCTTGACAATCAACAGAAAAGTGCTGCAAAAATCTCTAAAACAGAAATAAAAAGATACATAGCTGCATTCTAACTGTACAACAACAACGTTTTGGGCTCATCTGCACACCTTCTAGTGGTAGATGAACTCCAGTAAAGAAAGTAACTAGTCTGGTGATGAGTCCAAAAAAAATAAAAATTAATTAGTCATTCGAATCTGTTTAAAGTATGAATTTTTTTCTGCTAGACAGAAAATATGCTGAGACTTCCCTAGGGTGGTAGAACTTTTAAAAGTGGCAATATCTGCCTGATATTGGTTTTAATGAGGAAATTGGATTTTCTCATTTCATGTGTTTATACGTCAGTTCTTCTCCAGCTTTGTTCTCTAAGAGATTGATTTGCACAACTCTACAACTCTGCCAGAAATGTAAAGAGCAAGTTGTGGGGTTTTTCGTGGTGGGTTTTTTTTTTTTTTGGTTTTGTTTTTTTTTTTTTTTTTTAAATCAGCTGTGGCTCTAAGCAGCTGATGTTGAAGCAACAGATAGAAAATATATTTGTATGGTATATTTTGGTGGATACACTGACCAGTGTCTTCCTTCACAAAACATTTCTTTTTAGGAAATGAATCTGAAAGTCAGTAACTCTAGCATTTTGTAACAAGGATAAGAAAGAGATTCCACTGCCTGCATACACCTTTTCATCTTATTTTGTCTCCTTTTAGGTAACTATTATGGGAACAAGCTGCTGAAGGCAAGCTGATTGGTTTGAAGTTTAATTTTTTTATTGAGGAAAGAGTGACTCTGCAGAGATAAGTAACTAGAGAACTCCAGCTGACTGTTCTCTTCAGATCCTGGGTTATGTTCCTAGTTCACACAGTGGCTATACTCCCTCCTGCCATCCTGGTCTTAAAAACCAAAATTACCCTGTTGTGTAAATCACCAATGCAAATCATCCTTCGACACTGTCTCCCATGTTATGCTCCTGGAAAAGCTGGCAGCCCATGGCTTGGACAAGTGTACTCTCTGCTGGATTAAGAGCTGGCTGGAGGGCCGGGCCCAGAGAGTGCTGGTGAACGGGGCTGCATCCAGCTGGCGGCCGGTCACCAGTGGTGTCCCCCAGGGGTCAGTGTTGGGTCCAGTCCTGTTTAACATCTTTATTGATGATTTAGATGAGGGGATTGAGACCATCATCAGCAAATTTGCTGATGACACCAAGTTGGGAGGGAGTGTCGACCTGCTGGAGGGCAGGAGGGCTCTGCAGAGGGATCTGGATAGATTGGAGAGATGGGCTGATTCCAATGGGATGAAGTTCA
The DNA here is from genome assembly GCA_013396735.1 of Grallaria varia. Lineage (NCBI taxonomy): Eukaryota > Metazoa > Chordata > Aves > Passeriformes > Formicariidae > Grallaria > Grallaria varia. The sequence continues at coordinate 1,301,110 of VWZG01004512.1, read as the reverse complement.
ATAAGGCCAAGTGCCGGGTCCTGCACTTTGGCCACAA
>VWZG01004512.1:1276480-1300771 GCA_013396735.1 Grallaria varia | reverse complement strand
CCCTGGAGGTTTTTAAACTGAGATTGGACGTGGCACTGAGTGCCATGATCTAGTGAACTGACTGGAGTTGGACCAAGGGTTGGACTTGATCTCAGAGGTCTTTTCCAACCCAATCAATTCTATGATTCTATGATTCTCCAGTTACTTCTTGTCATTCTTATTGATGCTGAACAGAATCCATTTTTTTTCTTTGACAGATTTTGTAGCTCTAGAAGGGAAAAACGGGATTTCAGTTTGGTCAGAAGTCCAGTGAGACTTAGAAAAGTATAAAAATGGGCTTTGTAGAATGCAACTTTACCTCTCCTCTAGGCTAGTTTTGTTTTCTGGCTACAGTTGTACTTTTCCTCCTCCACAATCAAAGGCAAAACTGATTGTAGATTTGGGTCATTGCCTGCCAGTTGGAAAGAAACTTGAGTGAAATGTCATGATTATAATGATCAGTTAGGGAGGGAAGGTCAATAGAGGGTGACAGGAGCCCAGAACAGAATCAACCATTCTTATGGTTCTTCCACTCACATAATATAAAACTCAGGCATATAAAACTCAGGCTGTACCCAGCGCTCATCCAAGTTGGGAGCATGATGGAAAATAGCTCTACCCAGTTACTTATTCGGGATGGTGGCAGTGGTGTCTTAAATGGACAGGGAGATTACCCAGAAGCTAATGACCTTTTCATTCTCCCTTCTGGTGTTGTATAATGGTCTTCTGCACTTGACTTGTACCAAGAGAGTCATAAAAGATCAGAATTGTATGAACCCAGGAAAGATGAGGGGAAGAGGGAAGGTGTGAAATTCTACTAATATACAACTCCTCAGACTAACAGAAAATTCTACTGTCATTAACTTTCTGCAAGTGATATCCTAGTCTCTTTTACCTAGTAGAGTCTGCTTTTCACTCTTCTGGAGAGATAGTCCTCTTCAAGACTTCATATTCTAAATTCTCACTGAAGCAAAAAATTCCAACAAGAAGGATCTTAACACTTGACAAATACAAATACGTATACATACATTTCAGTCAATGGAAATGCACACCTTCTTTTGATAGTAGTGAATTGTTCACCATGTTAACTTTAGATAATTGGCACTTTTTTCTGTACAGGGTTGGACCAAATTGCTAATTTTAAAAAGAATTGCAGATAAATCACAAATTTGGATCAGGCCAGTCCATTTTGGTTTGAACTCTTTTAAAAGATAAACTGAAATCCTAGTGCAAAATCACTCTGTCCACATTTCTAAACTGTTGAGATGCTGTGGTTAAACCATGACAATTTCCTAACTGTGAGAAGGAAATTTTATTTACTCTAGGAGTATCTCAATGAGCAAGCATTTTCAAAACTTTATTTTTTGATTGAGATATTTCTCGTTGGTTAAATTCTCAGCATCATGTGGTGTTTGAATGAAAGGACATCTCTGGCCTTTTAGATTAGTGATACTTACAAAATTGTTAGATGTCGAAGTATTGTAACACTTTTGAGTCATGTCTGGGTGTTGATGGAAACAGCCCTACTGTGTAGCAAGAAATGTTTTTCATCACCTCTAGAATTACTTTGTCTGTCTCAGAAGTATTGACTTTCAGTCTAATAACTTTGAAATGGTCTTCAACTGCACTTGAATTATCTGCATGCTTTGCAATTGCTCAGTCTCAACCTATTTCTTACAGAACTTGTATCATAATTATTTCTCTTGTTTTTATGGTTTTGAAACACTTAATCTTCTGTAGCTTGCACTAATGTTGTCTTTCAGTCTGAAAGAGGAGTCTTGAACCCCAGAATGGTATTTAACCTCTCTGTTTACAGTTGCTTTAATATGTGTATAGCCTCTTCCAGCATAGGTAGTCACTGATACCCTTACTGACAGTGCTAGGTGTACATATTTGATAGATGAAATCATGCTCTGATCAACACTGATCTCTCCAGCCTATTAGGCAAATCTGCTAGATTCTAGTTTTAATTTGTAAATCCTTTCCTGACACTGACATCTAGGTCGGTGATGTCAAACTTCATTTGGTGACTTAAGTAGGCACTGGTGACCACGAACTACAGTGCTGCTGAAAAATAGACTTAGCACCCCCCACTAAAAAGTGTTCAATGTGTCTATCATACCGTGAGAGAATTACTGCTGTTTTCCTGTACGTAATTAGATATGACATCAAAGCTATCTTGATCTCTAGCTATTCAGTTTTAGTCACTAGAGGGTTTAATTCAAAATAATGGTACGTTTCTTCTGGGCCCCTAATGTAAATGGAAACAGCCTCCTGGAGCTTCAAAGGACAAAATGTTTTACTCCCAGACTCCAAAGGGATGAGGGTCTACACTGTGGGGCTGTACAGGAACTCCTTGCTTTAGAAAACCTTTACTGTAACTTTAATTAGAAGTACATATGAATTAGAGAAGCTTTTAATTCCAGTTGTGTGTGAGTAGTAGTGGTTTATACTCCCCTTGTTTCTTCCCTTAGTACTTGGGCCTGGGATATCTGTGGGACATTATGCCAATATTTCTTCTCTCTAAAACAAGTGACTCTCCAGTCTGAGATTGTCCTATATATTTACAGTCACTATACTATGTCACCCTTGGCCATATTGACTACCATCAATGGTCCACTCTGGCCTCCAGTTGGGAGGCGTGGAGACACACCATCCATAACACTGCTGATTCCTTTGAGAACGCACGCAGAATCAGTCTGGAGGAGAAAAGACAACGCAGAAAGAGCCGTGCCTCGCCAACACCGCCTATGGAGACTTTCTGCTGTGCCTTTTGCAACCGGCCTTGCCTATCTCACATCGGCCTCTTTAGCCATCAGTGTGCTTGCAGCAAGCATGGGTAGAGCCCTTCCCAAATCTTCATTTGTGAAGCCTAACCATGATGATGATGATGATGATGATGACTATGTCTGGTGTTTCTTCCAACATGTTTCCTTCTTTTTTTTTTCATCACCCTGGGCTCCTGGGATTTCATATCTCATTATGAATTCTTACCTGAGCACTTTGCCTTCTTATTGCCTGGTCCTACCTTAAACCTGGTCACATCTTAAACCTAGGCTATTCTCAGGTGTACACCTATAGTCCTTTACCATGAGAGATACTTTGGTTTGTAAAGATGAATACTTATTTGAATGCCAAAATGTTAACTTTGAATTCTTTGTATTAAACATTTTAAGTTTAACTTTGACTCTGTCCAACTATGCAGGCTTCATAGTTGCTACTTCAGTGCAGATCAACAGTTTTCTTGTCTATCTTCTTTTTTTTCCATGTTGAAATGTGTTGCAACTGTTCTGTTTCATTGAAGTGTATGACATACCTAGGGCAGGTTCAAACCTGAGGGACTGTGAAGTGTAAAATCTCATATTATCAGTCTCCTTAGGCAGTTGCTTGCTGCAGTGTGTTTTGTCTGTGGCTGGTTTGCACTTCTTTCCATTTGACATCCGTTCTGAAAGGCTTTATGCTGGAAATAGGAGAAGAGAAAATTATTTTCTATTTATAACATCTGAAGAGGGGGAAAAACCTTTACATCTGCGAGCATTTTAGAAATTTCTCATGTATTGTAGGTGTAGTTCAAATGATAATGTTGCCTATATATTCTCACATAAAATTTAAAAAAGAATGAGATAACTTTCTTCCAGACAGGTTTTTTTTTTCCTCAAAGTGAGGGAGTAACTATTACAGAAGAGTGAATTTATAACATTCATCTCCCTTACATATGTAATTTTTCAAAGAACAGAATATTAATGGGACATCAGAAGATCCCTGTTTAGGTGGAAAGAGGGAAGCAAATTTTGAGAAATTTCAGTCTTCCACTCTGAATGTCAGTGCCACTCTGCATTACAATTCAGCACACATCATTCATACCTAAAAGCCTGTGTTCTGAGAGTCTACAGTTTTCATCAAATGCCCAGACAACATCATAACCCTCTTCAGGCTTACACTCAATAGGCTGGCAGTGGTCCAAATGCTGGCAGAAGCACTTGCACAAACACAAAATGTTAGCTTTTTCTTCTCTTTATTTTCTTCCAGACACAATTCAGCAGCATTCCAGATGACACACCTTCTGTTAAGTAAGGAGAAAGGAGTGATGAATGCCTTCAAAAGGGAAATCATGATGCAGTGGCATCAGTTAAGCATCCTCTTCCTCTCTGGTTAGTTCTAGCCTCAGTGGTTCTACTTAGCTGCCTGATTTGAATGATCAAAGATGATCAAGATCATCCTGTTTGCTCACAGCCGCAAAGCCTTTTAAGATAAATCCAAAATTACTCCAGTGATCTGAGGACGTGAAGGGGAGAAACTAAGTTAATGATGGGAAAAGGGCAGGGCAAAGGGGGAAAATCATTATTACCACAGCTAAATATGTACCATCTCTTCATGCTGTGTCAAATTACACTGAAGGATACTTTCTGTTAAAACTTGTTAGTAGCATGGGGTTTTATTTGCCTTTGTCATCTAGTCCTCGTTTGTAAGCTGAAAATGAGATGTGGTGTTGATATACCCTTGTGGAGACTTTTGTAGGAATTCCATGTAGCCAAAGGGTACATGAGTGTAAGGAGGCAAGAAAACCAGCTCCTCTTTAATGTTTTCTAGAAGCAGCTGGGTCAAGACTGATTTATCTCCAGGAATACTGTTGCTGGATGTCCAAAGTATTGAAATCCTGCTTTGGAAAGCATAGAATCATAGAATAGAATCATAGAATCATAGAATTGATTGGGTTGGAAAAGACCTCAGAGATCATCAAGTCCAACCCTTGGTCCAACTCTAGTCAGTTTACTAGATCATGGCACACAGTGCCACATCCAATCTCAGTTTAAAAACCTCCAGGGACGGTGAATCTACCACCTCTCTGGGCAGGCCATTCCAATGCCTGATTACTCTCTCTGTAAAGAATTTTTTTCTAATATCCAGCTTAAATTGGCATAGAAATAAAGTGTTTGTTTCTGAGTAACACCTATTGAAGAGGATCCTCCTCTATTCTTTTTCCACCAGGAGTGAGAGGGGCTCTGAAGAGCAAACCTTACTTCATTTTCCTACGGCTAAGATCACTGCAGGTGACCCATAAGGTGTGTTTGAGTTAAAAGGCTTTGGTCTTAGACCACTGAATGCCAATGCATGAACTTTGTGTGTGTGTGTGCGTGTGTGTGTGTGTGTGCTAGTTCAAAGCTAGGACCCTTCCATGGAAAGTGTCCTTCCTACTGTTGCCAGCACAGCCCTTGCCCCTGATGCTCAAGCAGTGGCAAGGACAGACAAGGCCATTGGTGCCCTGGGAATAAAATGTGGAAATTACATCTTACAGGCAAACCAAACTGACTGAGGAAGGATAACAGAAGTTTATAAGGAGAGTCACAGAAATGCTGAATGAGGAGAAATTTCTCTGTGCCTCTCAACAGGCCAACAAATGCAACTCACTGGTGACAGATAAAACAAAATATGAGGCACATCCTCATACAGTGCACACTTTAAATTTTCCAGGAGTTACACAATTTGCGTGGTTACAGAAGCGATTCAATCATTTCAAGAAGGAGAGTCTGTTCAGAGATTTCAAATGCAAAAACCCTGGGCAGCCCATGGAGGTCTCTGGGCTGAAGGCTGATGAACAGAGAGGAAGGGTGGCACTGCAGAAGAATCCCCACTTGCTAGTTTAGTTCCTAAGGCTCCTCTGTTTCTGCAGGTGGGCGGAAGACGCTGGGTTGGGTGGACCTTGAGTCCATCTGCTCCTTGCACCAAACCCTGTGCCAGACTGAGGGAAGATGCAGAAGGTGGGACACTGGGGTGTGTTTTGCTTTGGAGGAAAGGAAACAGCAGAGACAACTGCCTTTTGTGGTCAAAGTCTGTCCTGTTATCTGCTAATTGATTTTTTTTTTCAGTGACTTGAGCAATAGATCTGTGCTAACCTTATTATTTTTATTTTATGTAATAGTTTTTTTACCCTCTTTAAGGGGAAATAATCTGGTTTAAGGAAATTTTTTAAAAGGTTTTTTATTTTTAAATACATGTATGTGTATGCATATTTACGTGAACTTGAAAAAATCAGTTGTTTTTTAACTACTCTGCTGTAGTGGCAACAGCATCAGGCAAATCAGCTTGTATTGTTTTTCTTTAAGTGTGATATTTGCATAACGTGAAGGGTGGCAAGTTAAAACTCTGATGACTTGATCCTTATTCTGGGAATAGCACAATATGCATCATTCAGGTTTTACATGAGCTACTCGTGTTTGTGAAGGCAAGGCAAGCATCCCAAGTGTAGCTACCCTATGAAAGCAGATTAATAATGTTTGTAAAGGAAGCAGGGATGAACGCTGAAGCTAATGTAAGAATCAACCTGACAGATGGCCTAGGATAAGCTTTCTGCATTTCTGTGGTTTCACAGTGAATCTGACCATCTACCTGCTAACTTCAGGGCAATGGGGATATGGGATGGAAAAGGCATGGATAATTAAGTCCATTCTTCTATTGCAGGCAACAACATCAATTAATCACATCATAAAAGTATTAAACCCACATTTCCTCTGTCTTCACACTACCCAACAAAACTGATTTATGCTCTGAGTAGCCGAGCTGCATTTGTTGTCTGCCAGCTACCTGCATTTGAGATACAATTTGTAGCAAGTGATCAAGGTCTTTGTCATTATTAAAGAAGAAGATCCAATTCACTAGGAGAAAAACAAAGCACAACAGACAAGGAAAAGAGGTAAGGTGTGTGTTAATGAGTTGACAACAAATATTGATATCAACACTTCAGACTTTCCCTCTGAATAAGAGCAGAAACTGCTTTCAAAGGACAATTGAGTGAAGAGGAGGTACTTCACTTTGGATCATGTATTGCAACTCATATTTGAATGGCATATGTGGACTTTAGTGCCTGGCTTTGAATATTCACATTTGAAGATTGTACTGTCTTTTTTTCCAAACTCATTGTACTAGAGTTAACAATAAGAACAATTTTTTTTTCTTTGAATTAGACCTTGAATGGAAAAGGTTAAAAGGCTGAGGTGGGAAGGAGAATGTAATTTTTAGTTGTGTGATTCACGATAGTGGCCTGTCTCATCTGTATCATCACTTTATGATGAAAGAGAAAAATGTGAGAATCAACAGGAATCATAACAGCTACACTGTTCTTTATAATTTTGGACCTGTCATTCTTTGAATGATTAGATACTTGTCCAATATATAATTAGTGGTGTGTTTCCAAAAGGAGTGAATGGATTCAATGTTTTTAGATGCAAGCAGAAAATAAAGATATTCCATAGAGGTTTTTTGAGTTTTGAAAAATTATCCAAGAAGTATTGGACTTTTTTTTTTTTGTTATTATTATTCCACGTTTCTTTTGATGTCAGCAATTTTTTATTTTTGACCCAACTTTTAGTGCATCTCTGTAGCACTTCCTCCTAGAATTGATTTGTGCTTCTTTTCTAATACAAACTGGATAGTTTGAGGATATGAAGGGGTTGACAGGCAAGACATACCCTCCCTATTTGTCCTTTCTGCTGCCTTTTTTCATCCCTGTCTTGTCATACTGGTAAGAGGAGTGCTAATATTAAAAATAGATGAGATGTTGTTTTAGAACTGGTAATTCAGCTCCCCATGTTACTAGTTGAATATGAATCTGTTTGATAATGTTGCTTGTTTTATTTTGTAACAAATCTTCACCAATGTTGTCAGACAAAGCCAGGGGCTTTGACTCTGTTCCTGCTTCACCATACCTTAACTGTGTTCTGTAGGTGGTCCAGACCCATGTCCCAGGGTGAGCCTGCATTCTCACAGGAGTGGTCTTGCCAGATCAAAGCCCATTTAGCTTAGTGTCCCATCTCGGGTAATGGTCTGTAATGTCCAGCAGAAGGTATCAGAGCAGGTCTGGCATTTAGCAGTCTTTTCCCAGACTGAGGAATTAGTAGCTTGGGGGTATCCTGAACCAAAAAGTGGTGATTTGTATGACTAGCTCTTAGCAGACTTCTACACCATAATTGCATCCAGGCTTTTTCTGACCTATGGAAGTGTATCCATAATGCTCTGTAGCAAAGAACTTTAGAGCTTGACTTCATGTTATTTCAAGAAACACTTTGGTTTTGATACTCCTACATCTGAGTTTTTCTTGTTGCTGTGCCCCTCCCTGTAACCACAGTTCTTTACTTGGAAGCTGGTCATTACTTTGGCTTTTTACTTGGTATCCACAGTTGTATATGTTCTTAGCATACCTTCCCTTAGTTACCTTTGACCCATCTCTGCCTTCACTTCAAGATGTTCAGGGTGAACTCTGAGAACATCAATGTTAATGACTTACATCTGATCCTTTTTCAAAGGAGAGGGGGAAAAGCTCATCCTGTTACCTGCAAATATTGCAAGGCTGTTGCAAAGAGTAAAGCTGGTGTTACCTCTGCTCTAAATGCCTGGGTGTTTCACTCCCCCAGGTTGCAGAAGCAGGACGTGCAGCCACCACTCCCCAACCACTAGGGCCGGTTCTTGGAGGATTAACTGGAATTTTCACTTGTTATGGGCCTGATCTCTTTTTTCCCTCAGAAGAATGTAGTGCTCAGCATCTTCTTTGGAGGGAAGAGAGGGCTCAACAACAATGAAAACCAGGGTATTAGTGTCATGTAACTGGGGCCTCTGAGCTTTACTTTTTGACAGTGTTTTCCTACTGTTCAGTTTTTGTGAAACACATCTCCTGGAGTCATTTTTTCATGGCTTGATAGAAGTGTTTTCCTGAGCTGTAGGGAATCAAGATACCTTGGTTTTGCCTGTGCAATAGTTGCTGTTGCTTCCTAACAGCTGAACTGAGCAGTCAGAGGGTTTTGGTATAGAAACAGGACATTAAGAAATAGGTCATGCTTTTCCAACAGAGATGACTGTCTTGCTGTGGACTGATCAGTAATGATAATTGTGCAAATATGCTCCCATTAAACAGAGTTTAAGGCTCTACTTCTTTATTAAGCTGGTTTGATGCAAAAAGGAATCCAAAGGAAAAAGGCTTTCTCCAGGCTGCCCTTATTGGTATTCTGGTAAGACAATAAGAGGTGCAGAGGTGTTTATTTAACCACTTTCTACTTTCATGTCTCACAGGGAGTATGGATAGATGTAGAGACCTGCACTTGGAAAGGGAGAATAATTGGCTGGCCTCCTTTCAGCAGAAGGTGTAGAAGAATACCCTTCAATGATCTTAGTTCACACTGCGTGCAACTGCAATTTCAGCTCTGCCCTTGAAATGCAGATTAAGCAATGCTGCCAACTTGTATCCTTCTGTCAAACCTTTCACTGGCTTGGGAGTCTGTACACAGCGTACCGTGTACATCCTCTGCCAAGGTCACTGCGGCTGGACACTTGGTTGTGTGGTTTGTTTCCCTCTTGAGCAGAAGGTGCTGTTCAGGTACTTCTTTGTCTGCTCCTGAGATAACTTGTATTTACTGTTCTGGATAGTCCAAATTTGTGTTGTCATTGCTGAGGAATTCGCTGACTGTGAAATAAAGTTGCTCTTGCATGAATGGTGCAGGGAAAGGTATCACCCCACACAGCATCTTTCTGCTTCTTTATGGTAGTGCTCTTTTATGCAGCCAGCTTCTGCTTTCTATTTCTGGCCTCTTTCCACATAGTTTTCTCTCTTCTTTCCAAACAGCATTTTGACAATAAAGCTGCAGGCATGTCTGCTTACATGTTGTCTTACAACCGATGCACTTGTCATTCAGAGAAATTCACTGGATTAATACAAACATTTCTTTAGAGTTAAGTATTTTCTTCTCCGGGGCCAGCTGGACCAGTGGCTTCTAAGGAGACATGACAACACTTAAAGGCATGATTTGAGACATCCCTTATGAATGGGCAGGGTCTTGCATATGTCAATCCTCTTCACCACTGAAGGTACTCAGGGGCAGATGCTCTGAACTTTATCTGCTTCGTCCTTTTTTTTTTTTTTTTTTTTTTTTTTTTTGTAGTGTGTTTTAAAATGGACCAGTAGACCCTTCACAAGACCCAAAGCTGTGGAATTTACTTTCTCCTGAGGCTCTTTGGCCTGACTTTTGATTCTAAAATGGAATTACACCTGTAAGGGTGTTTGCCTCTTCAAGGTAGAAGGGCCACCATGTTTGATCTCACAGTACATGTGATGTGTATTTGCTATTCCTGTAGAGTGAAGTGTTGGTATTGGGTGGCAAAAGTGACGTGTGAGGCCTGAGGAGCAGTGAATGCTACAGCCTTATCCCTCCTTCGAAAATCCACTTATAAATTTGTACATCTACTACTTTCAAGATTTGTATCAGTATAAATATTCTGTCAAGAAAGACTTTACTGATCTCTTGGTGCTGCATCCTACGCTGTGGCTCCAGCGGGACAGAAAATGCCATTGAGCAAAGCTGGGAACATCTGCTGTGGTTGTATGTAAAATTCATTTGTATTTTTCACACATAGGGTTTTCTTTCAGCTGTCAGTAAAATGCTTGTTGATGTATGTTTTTGAAAAGCCACTTACTTTGGATGTGTTTATTCTTTACCTTCTTTTTAGAAATATTGGTTAGTATATTATGATTTTGAGGAGATATAATTCTTATGTGCCCATTCTGTAGAGCTTAAGGACAGATTGCTTTTTGGAGAGGAGGTATAACACTTTCTGAAAACTGAGGGCTTTTTTTAAACTATGCGCTAAAAAAAAAAAGGAAAAAAGAGAAATTGAAAATCAATTAAAAATAAGACTCTCAACTTTAAAAAGAGATATATCAGTGACCTATCAAAGACTTGAATTCTGTGGTAGTTTAGAACATTTCCAATTTGAGAAAGAAGTAGAGAGAAGCAAAACTACTAGTTTGTACCTATCTGTAGAAGGTGAACTGAAATATCTCTTTTGAGATCAGAAGGTTATGGGTATATCTTTTTTTTCCTTTTCTTTCTCTTTGCTCCTAATGAAGTATCCTCCCTCTATGTGCCTTAATTGGGCACAACTGGCTACTTGTCAATATTTAAGACAAAAACTTGGCAAGGTCTGATGCATCTGCCTAGCCAGTAAAAAAGATTAATTTAAGAACCAGAAAGCAAGACCAAAATGAAATAAAAGGAAAATAATTTTTGATGAAGGTGCGTGTTCTTCCTACTATCTTTTTGCTCCCTTTCCATATGGGTCATCTGTCTGTTTTGGAAAAAAAAATAAAAAAAAGTCTGGCTGAATGGCTTGCACTATACATGTGAACTATCCCTGTGCATCTGGATGCTGAACTCCATCCTCTAACCACCAATATCTAAACAATACTGCATGGAATTCCTGCCCTTGAGTTGCGTGCAGAGAATAACTGAGCCTGGAGAAGACCTCCAAGGTCACTGAGTCCAATTATTAACCTACGACCATGGTGTTCACCACTAAATTGTATCTGCAAGTGCCACATCCACACATCTTTTGAATGCTCCTAGGGATAGTGATTCTATCACTTCCATGGGCAGCCTATTCCAGTATCTAACCACCCTTTCACAGAAGAATTTTTTCCTAACATCTAATCTAAACATCCCCTGGTACAACTTGAGGCCATTTTCTCATACCCTGTCACTTGTTACCTTGAAGGAGGGAGCAACAGCCATCTCACTGCAACCTCCTTTCAGGCAGTTGTAGATAATGATAAGGTTCCCCCTGAGACCTTTCTCTCCCATAAAAAGGGTTCTCTTGGCCAAACAACCCCAGCTCCTTCTTGAGGAGAGTCAGACAAACAGGACAAGGCCATTGCACCCAGAAGTGAGACTGTAGCTGTTGCTGCTGCTGCAAAAAGCAGAACTTGAATACAAGGAGAGAGCCCACTGTGTAACTTTGCAGGATCTGCTTCAAAGTGGGTTCTGACTCATAGGATCAAATTATCAAGGGATGAGTCCCGGGGGAAATGAATCCTTGGTACATTATTACCTTCCCTGTTTTGAAGTGGGCATTTGGTCAGGGATTTGTGCTCCTGGTGACAGTTTCTTTAGGACTTGGTCCCATGTAGCAAGATTCTTATGACCGTGACACACCCCTCCATGCCCTTGGTCTGTTATCTTGAGCTCTGCAGGGTTACATGGCTATCTACCTCAGTAACAAGCTCTGGGATAACTGGGGTGCAGACCCAGACCAAAGCTTAGAGCAGGACAGCAAGGGCTAGAAACTGATTTGGTTGCTCAGCAGTGTAGTGATTTTTAAAAATTCTTTTTATTTGTAATTTAAACGTTTGTTCAGTTTTGTTCTTCCAAAACTCGAGTCTTGTATAGCTTTTCAACTCTTCTAAGAGTTAATTTTCTCTCAGTTTGGATGCAGTCATCTTCTATAGCTTGGATTTTTTACATGATTTATTGAGGAAGTTACGTTCATTCTAGGTGATTCTGCCTTGGCAGGGGGATTTATCTTCAGTTTTCTTCAAACCCTAACTGTTCTATTATTCTATAATTTGTTCAAAGACTTCTGATTTTTTTCAAAGCTGTATCTAACTGTGTCTAGCTGTATCTAACAGCTTAACAAACAAGGCCTTCAGTTCCTTGATGACAAATACAGATATAAATATGTATATATTTATGTCTGTATATGTATTTACCTAACTTACCTCATTACAGAAGAAATAAAAACAGTTTATTGTTAAGTTGGAAAGTACTAATAGCTGGCAGCTGAAGGTGGGGGATTAATCTAAAGAACCTGAAAAAAAAAAGAAATCCTTTTGATGACTCCAGGGAAGTAAAAAAACTATTTTAGTAATAATGAAAGAAGCTGTGGATAGGCAGCTTAAGGTCATAGGTACCTGTAACAGGTTCATCTACAAGGGTATCCTTGGCTGCAACACCAGGGCATGGTTTTTTGTTTGCAGGCTGTACATGTAGAAAGAGTAAACTTTTTTTTCATTTTTTTTTTTCTTTTTTTTTACCTTGAAAGGAACTGAAGTAATTCTTCCAAACAGAGTTTATGTGAGAGACACTTGAGGTTTCTGAGGTAGGAAGCTGCCAAGCCTTTGCTCCTGCTGTATTTGAAAGATGAGTAGATGCTTTGAGCATGTTCAGAGTTAATAAACTGATTTGCAGATGTTAATTTGTTTTCAGTGATTGAACTGAGTTCTAATGGATGTAGAGTTCTGAATATTAGCCAGCTGCTTGGGCCAAGAACCATAGACATCAGACTTCTTGGATTATCTGGATGTTGATATGTGAAAATCCTCCATGTTTTGGGTCAATTGATAGGGGGAGTCTTGCAGTCATTTTGATGGGTTTGATGAGCCCAGCGCAGGACACTCCATGGTGTGCAGTGTGTCAGAGGTTCTGTGCTCCATCAGAGGCCTGCTGGGTATCAGAACCTGCTGGTGATATTGTTTTTGCCGTGTCCAACTTCTCTCCTCTCTCTGGCAAAAAGCAAGACCTGGAGCACAGCTGCAGACAGCTGATAAGTGAGCGGGAGGTGTCCTGGAGCGTGAGACTCGGTGAGTTCAAAAAGTGCTTTTTCACAGGCAAACAAAGCAAGCTCCTGTTTAAACTTTTGCTAGTCATAACCTTTCTAGTGCTAAACAGCCTGTGGTGCTTCTTAACATGTGACACAGCATTAAGTTGTTACAACTTTATTAACATCTGTCTTTGATGTTTTACTGTTTGACAACATCTTTGTGAATTTCTTATTTTATTTTAGAAGCGTGTAACTCAAGTTGGAAATGATAGTGAAGAAAAGTTGGACATTTCTAAATTTAATGAAATAAGCTGCAATGAGAGGCTAAGACATGGCAGGTCAGAGATACCAAAGTGAGAAAGTGCAAGGATTTCTCTCAAGGATCAGACAGTAAAGTCAAGCTCAGTAATTTAGGAAGAGAGCTACTGAATATCTTAAAAGTATGAGAAGAGCCTCCCCTTGCCTCAGGTCAGAAAAAGGAGTGTGACTTTTGGCTCCTGAGACCCCAACTCTCAGTTACTCTCTTTGAACCAGAATGTAAAGTTACAATAAAGAAGGATATCTGCAATCCACCTTTGTGTTCTGGGACAGCTGACAGCTCTTAGGTAAAATATTAGAGTGACTTCAGAGCATCCTGAACTTGCACTGTGCTTTGCAATCTGTGCCAGCCATAGAGGGACTGTAGAGCCGGGCCCTTATAGCTTGCGTGCTCTCCTGTACCACTCTGCCTTTGGCCTGCTCCCAGTCTATCTCATTCTCAGGATGGCATTTTTAACTCCATTACATCTTTTTTGCTTCCAGTCAGGTGGAGAAAATGGACTCAACAAGCTCAATAGCTCTTAAGTTTGAAAGCTTGAGAGCTGTCTGTCTTAATGAGCATGAAATCAAGCAAAGGTGGCAGGAGGTCTGCATGGGTGAGCAATTTGCTCCTGATGAAACCTGGGCACAGAAAAGAAGGATGCCAGAGCTGGAAGCATGGTTAGGTGGCCCAGACAGTAGGTAGAACAACTGTCCAATCTGTCAAGGACAGAGTTAGGAAAACCAAAGTCCAAACAGATCACACACAAGTCCCTGGAAGAGGACACCCCCATGCATATTGAGGGAACTGCGGCTCAGATGCTTGTGGACAGTGGCACAAAATGTAACTAGAAGCCATTCACCAGTGAAATACTCCAGTTGTTAATACTGGATCCAAAGCTGTTTAGCCTCCTCATTAATGATCTAGATGAAGGGAGAGAGGACTTGGACTTGTCCACATTTGCAGATGATACAAGCTTGGAAAGAGTGATAAGTCAGAATATTGTGTTGTGTTGCTGTCTGGAGAGACCTGGACAGGCTGGAGGATTGGGCAAGGAGGAAAGATATGAAACAAAGTGAAAGGCAAAGTCCTACATGTAGGGAACCTCCTGCCTGAGTACAGAAGCTTTCTTTCCAGCATGCGCATAACCTCGTCTAAATTTGCACCTAAAGCTTCTCTTTCTGTTCAGCTGCATCCTGCTGCATCTTGATTCCTGTTTATGAGGTCTACTAGGCTGTAAGTATGATTAATATGGAGATATGCTTACAGCTGTGGGGTTGCGTTAGATTGAACTTCCTTTAAAAATTTTAGTGATCCAAAATTGCGTTCTTTAGTAATTGTGTTAAAGTATATTCTTTACACTGGTCATTTTAGTTGTGCTTCAATTGGTTTTGAATTGATCACAAATAAACTGTCTGCTTTTTGGCTGGTTATCTTTAGAATTGAACATGAAATGATCAAACCTGGTTTGTGAAAATAACAGAATAATTTATAATTTTCTGGCAAAAAATGCCAGTAAACAGAACATTTCCACACTTAAACTTCTTCAAGATGGGAAATCTTGGTCAGTTGCAAAGAATATAGGGGTCTTTGGGGGACTGCAAAATTGGAAATATCTCATGAAAGAAAAATGTGATCTTTGTAAGTATCAAGAGAATATTGTGCACGAGTTAAGGTATTGACTTTGGTCAAGTGAATTTAGGTTATATCCTCATTCTATCTTTGTTCTACCTAATGTGACCTATGGAAAATCCTTGGTTTTCAGGATCATCAGTTTTGTTAAGTGATACATTTTTTTCACTTAAATTTTTTTTTAAATATTTAAAAAACCCCACTTCCTATCTCTTTGACCTAATAAATAAGTTCAATTATATACTGATATGAAAATTTGAAGAGAAAAAAAATTTAAAATTCTCATCACTTCTATTTAATTCTTATCACCACCTCCCATGTTTTAATAACAAAAGAATAAAACTGATATGTGATTCCCTGCCCTCTTCTCTCCACCATTTTTTGGAAACTCTTAGCTAGGTGCAGAGATAACACAGTCATGACAAAACAAGAAATGTTGAGCTTGTCAGAAGGGAATGTGAGTTGCTGGTTGGTAACTCCTCAAGTTGCTTAGTTTCCCTTCCCCTTTTCTTGTCCCTTAACCTACCCCTTTAACTCTGATAAAATGAAATTTAGTGCTAAACTTGGAAATGGAAGGGAAAATGGAATACTGGTTGGGATGTACACTACATGTGCAGTGCCACCGCTGAAGGCATCAAGACTGCAGGAATTTAAAAAGGAGATGATTTAGCAGACATCCTAAGAGAAGACTTTTTGTAATTTTTAAATTGAGTCTGACCTCTGATGTAGGACAGGCTTATAATGACTTCACAAAATCACTCCTACTTCTCAATTTCAGCCTAGGTTAGTGTACCCTGTACCAACAGCATTTCCACCAGGGAAAATGCACAGGCAGGACCAGGTTTTTCAAATGGCTGAATGTCTGATGTGTGTGGTGGTATCTGATGAGGCAGGAGCTGCAGGTTCTACTGGAGATTTGGAGGGTTATAGACTTTCTTTGAATATGGGGTTCTGCTAGGTGAAAATATATCCCCAGGTGCTACCTCTTGTCTTGCAATCATGTGCAGCAGCAGCAGGAGCACCTGGTCAGCAAATCAACCCCCCAGCTGAACTGATAAGTGAAGTCACAAAGCACTACAAAATCTTAGGTGAGATCGTGGAGGAGCATGATAATGTCTTCGTGTTCTGCCTTGCTCCAGGTGTGTGACACTGAAGTTATTCAATATTCAGTATTTTCCGGGGTCTTAATAAGACTTTTGCTATTCATTTAGGAAAAGAAAATGTCCAGTAGCTAAACTGATGGAATTATGGAAGCTCTGGCAAAAGGTCCAAGTCAGGATGGAATTTGAGATACCTGTACCTGACACTCTCCATGATGAATTTGCTTTAGTTTTTGTTCCTGAAGTTTTCCTGTGTCTGTGATCGGCTGTGGTCAAATCAACATGGTGTTTCAGTGTGTACAAGCAGGCTGCTGCAAGCAGCTTTCTTTTCACTCTGGGCCCATGTTCTGAGTGGTGATGGGGGGGCTTGCTATCTATTTGTTGCTTGGCATTGCAATGTCAGAGTTGACTTATCACTAAAGGACGAAAAGAAAACATAGATGTATGTTTTTGTGCCTACCCTCATCCCTGGCTGATGCAGCAAAAAGTATTCAGGTTTTGCTTGCTCTGTGGAACTTGTTCCCCTGTCACTTCTAATATTGTTCTTCACACGCAGCTAAAAGGCCTAACGTTGCTGATGCAACTATACTTGTTTAATTTTATCCTATTGACTGTGCCACTTAGTGTGTTTAGTCGTCTGCTAAAAATCCTTTTGTTAAGATTGAGAACCAAACACAATACCAAGTATTTGATCCTACCTATTTATGCATGGCTAACATCCTTTGCTTTTATGTTTAGCTTGCTGCTACAAAAATAATGAAATATTTATTCAGCTGTTAAGGATAAGTTTGTCTTCTCTCATGATTAGATGATCTGCAAAGGATGTTCCTTAGAGAAGGAGAAAGGTTCTGGCATTCTCCAGCACCACTGTCAGGAGAAGTCTGTACACTGATGTGGGGCATGTGTTGTTGCTTTAACAGGCTAGACTTCTTTGCTCTAAGGAACTGTGGTCAAAGCCTTTGAATTTTGACATATCTTATGATGTCACAGGTGTCCTGCTGTGGTCAGCCTGACTCCTGATCAACTGTCAGATGTGGTCTCAGGCTGCGGGGTGCTCTGCAGCCTGTCTTTTTGTGCTGGGTTTTGTAGGATTTAAGTCAGCATGTCTGACATTACAGTGATCTGCAGCAAGTGCAATGCTGTATCACTATGAAAACCAATTACAATCATAATCAGATTTCTAGGACTAACAAGGAAAAAGAATTTTTTTTTCCTTTTCACTTTTTGGGTTATGTGCTACCTTCCACCCAGGCATTTTAACCCTGATGATTTAATGCCAGGTATTCTGAGCATCTCACCTGAGAGGTATATTCCTGTACAGATGAAGCCAGCTGAGAAAAATCTTCAATATATTTAGCCTACCATATGTTTTCAGAAAACTCTTCTCCTGGAATGAACATTCTTAAAAACAAGCTTACTAACAGGATAGCATCTGTTCATTTAGTTGTCAAGATCTAGAGTGCACTTAGACAAGAGGCAGTAAATGTTGGAGATGAGGGAAGGAGAAAATATAATTAAATGACCTCTGCTTTCCTCTTCAACAGTCATACACCCACACAGCCTAAAGAAGCCCCATTTTCTTGATGCTGCATGATTTTCTTATTTCCGTTAGATTTAACATTTGCTGCATGGGTAAGTAAGCCTCAGGCTGAACCTCAGGTTGAAGTCTAGCTTTTGCATCATTGAAAATTTCGGTCAAATTAACCTGTTTCTGACAATGATACAGGCTGAAAAAAAAAGGCATTTTATCAGTTTCACTCTCTATCAGTGTCCCTAATATGTCCAGGCCTTGAAACCTGAATGATTTTTGCTTTTGGTTACAGTTCAGTCTCTGTCAATTCTATGAAATGTTACTAAAGTGCGGCTAAATAAGAAGCCTGTGGAAAAATATCAGATCTTTTTCATGCCTTGTCAGTTTATGTTATAATTTTTGGATGAGGTTTTTAAATATGCTGCATGATGATTTTTTTGTTTTGAGTAACCCCTGGCCTTCACTGCTTCCATGTGGGATCACTCTAGTCACAGACCATCCTGGTCTGCAATGCAGTCAACTGAGACCAGTGGCATCATCACTTCATTTTTTTTAAAATTTGAGATTGTGTATGAGCAGAGCATTGGTATCCAAAGGTGGGCTGGTCTCCTTGTTTCAGAAGAATCAGCACATCCCAGTATGCAAAACATCACCTTAGTGCACATAGGGACAGGCAGTGAGCATCCCTTTTGGTAAGGACTGGCAGGTAAGGTTACAGATGTGCATAGAGCAAAGCCTTGTGGCTTTCCTAGTAACAGCGGCAATTGAAATTCTTAAAATGTTTTGGATTATATGCAAGAAGGAAAGCTGGGGAGAAATCTCAGTTTTAGGAAGGTTTTGACTGTTGCCATCAGACTGTGGTTTGTCACAAAACCATGCTGTCTAGCATCAAGTCCCCCTTGTTGGTGTTTGGTCTGCATCTGCAGGACTTTGAGGGGCGCTCACTGGTCTTCATTTTAGGGGTGGGGATACGTTGTGTATTCCTCTCTTACTTCAGAAAAGTGAAGCCTCATATTAAGGGTTAGCATTTCAGGGAAAAAAAAGCAGGGGCAGGAGGTGGTGAAGGAGAAGGGAGCTTGGCATTTTGCTATAACATATCCTTGGGTTTAAGGCAGCCCCAGATCATCTGCCCTTGTTTAGTGATGTCTTCTCAGAATACTGGAAGGGCCATGTGAATGTGCCTAAGGAAGCAGGTGACATATTTTTAATAACTTTTCTTCTGAAAGGCTTAAAGAACACTGCAGATACCCCCAAAAAGCCATAATCGGTATGTTCTCTTTAGGTGCTGAAGAACGAAGATTTCAAGTGCAGGATATAGCTGATGCCTGCCGTAGAAATTGAATGGAGTTCATAGCATGATATTCTTGTATTTTCCAAGTTGTGTGGATGGGGAGGAAAGATGGGAACAGGTTGCATTGTGGGAATGCAAAGGAGCTTTCCCTAGAGATGCTACACTTCAGGTGGAACATGTTCAGACAGAGAGGTAAGCTCTCAGGGGAGAGTGGATTTTTTTTTTTTTTTGGATAGTGTGGGAGTTTGGCACTGCGCTATTTTATTATTTTATTTAGAATTCTGAGAATGCTAAAAATGGCCCCTACTATGCTCCAGGTACTTCTGACATACATTAGAAATACATGACAAAAGTACCCTTAGTGCAGAAGTGCAAATGAATATTTCAAGGAAAATGACAGTAAAATGAATTAAGGTTTGAGAGTTGACATTAATATTACAGGTTGATCTACAGCGCCTTTATTTTTCTTCTGTAAAATGGGGATAGTGGTGCTGACCCAGTTTGTAAATGAGCCCTGAGATCATTTGTTGAAAAGCATCGCCAACAGAAGTGGTAGAGGTAGAAACTGGTGTTAGAGATGTGTTATAATTGCTTTAAACTAGAATTTTATAAGTACTGGGACATCCAGAACAAAAGTTAAAGAAATGCAATTATATTTAAGTGTGCAAATGTTCTCACAATGTATATGAATGCTTCTGCTGAGCAGTGATGCCATATGGTAACCATGCAATTACAAGCGGTTTTTTTATAGTCATGGATCAAACTGATCTCTTTAAAGAAACATAAATTTTCTTGACTTGGCTCCTTCTGCTGTCTGTCACTGTCACTCATTGATTTCACGTTACAGGCTGTTTCTCACCACCTTCCTCCTTTACTGCTCCCTGCTTCTGAGGCCCTTTGGCCACCAGCATACCACAGCTGAGCACTTTGTTCTTTCTGCAGTGTTTTTAGATAATGTACCTAGGCCGTCCCTGTCGTCTTTTTCCTTCTGAGTGCTTGTCTTAATCTTCTAATGGCAACTCCACCCAACCTTTTTACTCAGGTTCTGGTACCCTGAGAAAAGCCCCTTTGTCACAGTTTCTTTGCTTGCATACAGGTCTGAGTCTTGCCCTCTGCTTGTCAAATGCATCTGTGTCTGGATTCTTCAGGCATCCTTCACATCCACACACAGCCCTCACTGCTAACATTCCCACCACCCTCCTGATGTGGTCAATCTGTTTTTTAAAACTCTTCACTATATTCTGAACTCGGCTTCAGTCTCCTCTCTCCTTCCCAGCACTTTGACCTGGGACCTGCAACTGTCTTCGTTTGACCCTGTCAGTGCTGCCAGAGCTGGTTTGCTCTTTACCTCTTCAGTTTTGCAACACCAATAATAAAGAGAAAAACCTATGCAAACACTGTCCAAATGAATAACTATACCGTTATTTGTGCTGGTCTAAAAGTAAACCGGCAGGAGAAATGAACCCAACTCAAAAGAGTTTAGAAGTCAGAACTACAATTTAAAAAAAAAAAAATAAATTACAATAGATACACTGATACAAAGGAAAATTGGTTTCAGCCCTCAAAACCCAGTTGTACAACCCAGCCCCCTGGGGCACAAACAGTATGGTGCTCACCAGCCCCTGTATTGAGCACCACGTGGTCCCCCTGAGTCCAAAGCAAAAAAAGAAAAGGAAAACCTGTTTTCCTTCCAGAAGGTTGGTGGTCGCAGTCTGGTTGAGAGTGGTAGTTGCAGTCCTGTTGAGGGGTCCTCCTCTCAGTCTGACGAGTGAGTGAGTGCCTCAAGTCCCAAAACCCCAAGCTTATATATGCTTTGGTTCAGATAGGAACACCCAGTACCTCTCCCAGGGTGAGGGTTTTCACAATGGGCAATTTACTCAGTGAGTCACAGGATATTTTTGGTCTACTTGATGGCCCATTAGCAGACATGACCCCTCAGGTTGGGTGGGAAGGTGTTAATGACTCCTGGAAGGGAGTTATCACACCTGAGTCATTGGTGTGAAGACAGGGAACCCTCTTATCTCTGTTTTCCCATGCACCCAGTTCATAGCCTGAGGTGTCAGGTGTGTCCTGGGCAGGTGCTGCAAACAATGCATCGTTAACAGTTCATGGTAAATGGCAGAGAGGGTATAGAATACACAGTTCCAGTTACATTCCCACAGTGATAAACTGGTCCCAGCCACTATAACTAGGACATTATTAAAACTATGTCATGTAAAAAAAATAAAAATACAAATGTTAGACTCTTGAGACATAGTCACTCATCCAGAAGAAGGCACTGTACTTCATTTTACTAATGTGTTTTATTGACCTTGCTTATATTTAAAAGAAAGCTAACCCTTGGCTTCTGATCCTATTCATATGTATTTAATTCTGAGTGTGTATATTCCTTTGAACCCCAAGGTAAGCAGGTGAATAAGCCTTTCCTAGATCAGAGTATTGGAAGGCAAAAGGCACAGTGTGAAGCTGTGACAGAAAGCTATGATGAAATAAATGGGAGTGGATCTGTATTCACATGCTTATTTTTAAGCATTCTCCAAGGTCTCTTGCTTATGTTTGGTTCTGACATGTAGAATTGTAAAGGAAATAAAGAAAACACCCTTTTCTCCATAATTTGTTGGCTGTTAATTTCTCAGGCTGCTGAAACCTCAAATGCTAGAAGCTGCAACAGCACTGAAGGCTTTTACTGTCTCTTTGTATTTGTGTGCCTGAGACCAGAACATGACTGACCTTACGCTAATAGAAAGATGGAGTTTATTGAAAATTTAGCTAGTATTGGAAACCTGCCTTCCACTGTAGCCATGCAGCAGGAATTCTGGAGCTCAAATCTGTCAGGCTTTCTCCCTTCTTGTTGTTACAAATATTTTCAGGCTTTTTAGCAGAGGGGGCATTTTTATAATGAAAAGGAAAAAAGGTTACGTGGCTTCTTTTGTCTGATATGCAAGTTTGGTAAAATGTAATGCGTATCTTTTGTAACTGAAACTATGGGGGTTTAAGGAGTAAGTTATTCCCTGGTTTTTGATGATGCTATTTGACAGATTAAGAAATAAAATGCTAAACTAATCTTGTGTCTGAAAACAAAGATGGAAATAGAGCAGATGTCATTTTGCAAATGGGGAGTAAAAAGGCTTTTGTGTTTGCCAGCACGCACAGTTCAGAATAATTTCAGTGTATCAGGAAATGAACTTTAAATTATTCTAAAGAGGTTGATAAGTGGGAGCAACACAGTTAAAATTATTAAAGCTTTTTTGGTAAATAATTGATATAATGTTGCAATAAGAGTATGCCATATATATTACAAAGTGATACATTATGTAAATAGATATAGCACAATTTTCCTTCTGCTTGTTACCAGATCCCACGTTCTGAGTAATGATTGTGAAGGAATTCAGTCAGTTTTTCTACAAAAGACATGGGTATTATAGCTGTGGAAAATTGGCAGGTGTGTTATTTAAATTACTTTCTCCATCTCCATACACCTTTCAGATTGATTTAGAAATAAAATAATATTAATAATTCTAAAGTTGATTTGAGAGGGGAAGATAGGCCAGCCTGCTTGCTTCAAATGTCTGGAGGAAAAGATGGGAACTTGATGTTTTCCCCCAGGGCCATCTGAATGATTTTCAAGACCCATTGCTCCAGGCAATTTGCTGCTGTTGAACTTGCACGCTCTTCCACTCTGCCCAGTCCAAATGCTGGTTTTAATACAGTCTTGATTACCTCTGACGGGGGGCAATAGTATATTTATGTTTTTATTAAGGCAACATTACTATTAATGGTAAAACTGACTGTTAGTTTCAAATTTGGCAGGTTTTAGGTAGAACAACTGTTGAGAATCCTCACTTGACAGGGCAGACCTCATAACATGCCTCAGCAAGACCTCTAATAATTGCAATGTGGGGATCTCTTCCCTTTTTACTGTTAATGGATTGCAAAATCTTCCCATTTACTGTCAGGAATGGTGCTTGCTGTGAGTTCATTGTTTGTGTGGGCACCTTGTATATAAATGTTTTCATAATTGATTTAGGAAAGATTACTAAATGTTTAATAAAGGTATGAAGCCTAAGTACAAAACAGCTATTATGTCCTCTGCTATTAAGTTGTGGTGGGCTGACCTTGGCTGGATGCCGGGTGCCCATGTAAGCTGTTGCATCACTCCCCTGCTGAGATGGACAGGGAAGAAAAAAGATAAGGAACAGGGAGAGATCAATCACCAATTACTATCACAGGCAAAACAGATTCGATTAAATTAGTTTAATTTATTACCAATCAAATCAGAGTAGGATAATAAGAAATAAAAACTAAATCTTAAAACACCTTCACTCCACCTCTCCTTTCTTCCTGAGCTTTGCTCCTGAGTTCTCCACCACTTCTGCTGCAGAGATGCAGGGAGACAATGAATGGGGGCTGTGGTCAGCTCATCGCACTTTGTCTCTGCTGCTCCTTCTTCCTCACTAGGAGGACTCCTCACACTCTTTCCTTACTCCAGGGTGGGATTCCTCTCATGGGAGACAGTACTCCACAAATTTTTCCAATATGAGTCCTTCCTATAGGGTGCAGTTCTTCGCAAGTTGCTCAAGTGTGGGTCCCTTCCATGGGGCACAGTGCTGAGATGGGGGATCCCTGAGGGGTCACAAGTCCTGCCAGTAAACCTGCCCCAGTGTGGGCTTGGCTCTCCCCAGGTTGACAAGTCCTGCCAGGAGCCTGGTCCGGTGTGGGCTTCCCACAGTGTCACAGCCTCCTTTGGGCATCCACCTGCTTCCAACATGGGCTCCTCCATGGGTTGCAGGTGGATTTCTACTTCCCCATAGACCTCCATGGGCTGTAGGGGCACAGCTGCCTCACTAAGGTCTTCACTGTGGGCTGCAGAGGAGTCTCTGCTCCAGGGCCTGGAGCACCTCCTGCCCCTCTTTCTGTGCTGGCCTTGTTTGCAGAACTGTTTCTATTACATATTCTCACTCCTCCTTCTGAAGTTGTTCTGGGTTTTCTGGTTTTTGGTGTGTTTGTTTTGTTTTGTTTTTTTGGCGGGGAGGGGGGGTGGTTTGTTTGATTTTTGGTTTTGGTTTGGTTTTTTTTTGTTGGTTGGTTGTTCCCCACCCCCCCC
>VWZG01004512.1:1200566-1276473 GCA_013396735.1 Grallaria varia | reverse complement strand
CCCCCCCCCCCCCCCCCCCCCCTTCTTCAATATATTATCCCAGAGGCACTATCACCATCACTGATGGGCTTGGCTCTGGCCAGTGGTGGGTCTGTCTTGGAGCTGGCTGGCATTGGCTCTATGAACATAAGGGAAGCTTCTAGCAGTCTCACAGAGAAACCATCCCTGCAGCCCCTCCACCCTGTGCCCCATCAAAACCTTGCCATGTGCACTAAATACATAAGTAAGCAAAGATTTTACTTACCTTAACTACAACTGGCAGTCACCAGTTGTTAATCCTTTACCAATGAGGGGCTGATGAAACCTTTATTTAGAATACGAATGGACTCTCTCCCAGTTCCTTAACTCAGAGGGAGAAAAATAGGAATATTTTGGAGCATGAAAATTCATTAACTATCTGCTAACCTGGATAAGGTTTAGCATCTCATTTAGTGGAAGAGGTGATAGCGTCTCATAACACCATTCTTGTATTCTGCGGTAAATTTAATCTCAAACACCATGCCCAATCCATACAGGAAGTGGCTCAGAAAATTGTCCAGGACTGCATGGCATTGGACCATTACAACATTACCTCATGATTGCAGGTCTACGTTTTTCTCTTGAAGTTTAAAAACCACTTTTTTTCACAACAGTTTTCTGTCTGTGTGATTTCTCCGGACAGGAGTCACTGACAAAGAGACACTTTGAGAGAAGTACAAGGAGAGTCAAATAAACTTCTACAGCTGAATTCAATTTCCCATACTGTTTCTGATCTGTATTTACTAAGTCTCCATGGGTGGTATGCATTTAACTATGCAGATGGTTAATGGGTAACTTATCTCTTGTCACCCCCAGATGTTGTCAAGATACTGCCAGAGGCTCTGGAAGGTACACAAAGGGATTAATTTAATATGGTATTGCAACAGTGTTGTGGCCAGCACTATAGTACCTGTTCTTACAGAACAGCAGTGCATATGTAATAATCAAAAATTAAGTATTTTTAAAATGTCTACATTTTTCAGTGAGATGAGGAGACAGAGATGCCTCTTTAGCATGAGAAAGAGATACAACAATGTTTGATATTATTGCAAAGAGTGGATAGAGAAGCATTCTGTCTTCCCTTCTTGTCTCTTCCTCCTTCGCCTTCTGCCATGCTCTGTGATACAGATTTGTCTTGTGGCTATAGTGGTATAAACCCATAGAAACATCACTTGAAGTAAATGGATTTTCTGCTGGTGTGTCTCACAGCAAGTTTTTTTCCCTCTCTCTGGAGTCTTTATCTAAGACTGCTGGCACTAGTAAAAGAAGACAAATAGTCATGCAACAATAGTATGGAAAAATTGCTGCAATTTTCCTCAATGCATCGAGATATTCATGTTACCTCCAATTAAAAAAAAAAAAAAATTGAAGAAAAGACTGCCGAGTTTAAACTTGGAACACAACTTGTTGTACTATCATCACCTCTTTTCTTTCTGTGTCATTTGCTCACTTGTTTCATTTTTCCTCTATTCTTTCTTTGTGTAGCACTAGACACTGACAACAGTCACTGTAACTACAGTAGTGTCTGCTCAGGTTAGATTGATCTGGAGAACTAAAATAAATTATATTCATTGTATTTGTAGAACAGGTTAATTCTTCTCAGAGCTGTACCTTTGCTTTGTCCCCAATTATCCCTTCTTGTCAGAGTCTTCCTCCTACATCTGCATCTTCCAGCCTTGTCACATGGCAATATTTTACACAAGGATTACTTTGATCCTTTCAGGTTGCCTGAATAGCAGGCACTTAGGAGCAAAGCACTGTGTGTTCTGGTAAAAGTCAGGGAAGGGAGTGGAGTGGGAAGGGAAACCCTCGCTGAGGAAATGACCCAAAACACACCTGCCATCTCTGCTATCAGATGGGGACCATGGCATGTAGGGTAGTAGGAGGGTGACTGAGAACTACTAGACTGGGGTGCAGGGGGAGCTTGGGAGAGGATGTACCAAATCACTGCACAGAGGAGGAATGTCTGGTATTCAAAGTGATGAAGGTAATAAGGAGCAAAAAACTGAGGAGTGTTATGGAGCACTTCTTCTGGAACGCTTATTGAACCTGCTCCTCAGTAGCAAGAAATAAATGTCCTTTTTGAAGTACTTCAATTGAATCAGGTAGAGTGACCCTTTTGGCCAGATTTTTGTCTAGTTTTTCTGAATACAGGTGCTACTGCTTTTAATCGAAGTCTTCTCTGAGCTCTGTCAGTGCTCTCCGTTTTGTGGTTTGGTGTTTTGTTTTTTTTTTCCCTTTCCCTTCCTGCTTTCTCTCTGTTGTGTTTCTCCCGGAACCTGTGGTTTCAGTCCTTCTGCTGTCTGACTGCCTGAGGAGGCAGAGTGGAAGGAGTAAGTGCACCCTGCAATGGGTTGGGTGGCAGTGGGAGCGGGGAGTGTGGGGGTGAAGGACTGACCCCTGAGGCTCAGCTCTCCAAGAGCTGAGTTTGTGAAGACAAAGGGAAAAGAGAGAATTAATGAGGCAGGCTGTGAAAATTTTCTTGCTTGTTATCAGGAGCTGTGCTTCTCCAGTTCAGACTGAGTATTCGAGCACCCAGGCAGGGTGAGAGCGGCACATTTGAAGATACAGGGTGCATTGATACAATTAAGATGATATTCCTGGTTTGGACTAGTAGAAACTTTCTCCCCTCAGCTGTTCTGTTCTCTGTTCTGGATATCTGTCTTTTTTTTGCCATTTGCTGGAACTTCTGTTGTCTGGCATTATCACAGTCAGTTTGTCTGGGTGGCCTTTTGTAAGGGTTGCCATGGGGTGTTGTTTTGTTCAGGAATGGTTATTCTCTGTTGGACAGGTACAGTACACATCAGCTTTTATCCTGTCTTAATTAACTGTAACAAAATCTGATTTCTTGGCAAGAGAGTGATTTCTAATATGTTCAATGGTAGGACATCACTTGTAGGAAAGGAGAGAAAAGGAGTAGGTTTGTGTGCTGCAGAGATAGAAGATGGATTTTCTTTTTTTTTTTGCAGTGGTGGGGTTTTTTGTTTGTTTGTTTTTTATTATTGGGTAGGACAGTGTTTTGACAGGAATTTTATAGAAAGTTGAAAGGAAAAGCATTTTGGAATAAGCTTGATACTCTGCTATGTCACTCAACCCTGGAGCCCAAGCAGCAGTCAGAGGGCACTTCCACTTTCTTCCCTGCTCTTTCCAGCTTGTTAGACCATGCTGAAAAGTGTTTTGAATAAGTCCCCATAGGAGCTGTAAGAAAGGCATGCTTGCTGTTGGCTAGGTTTGCCAGAGTTAGAATTATGCTCAGAGAGAGACTTGCTCGGGTTATTCGGTGGTAGAAGCCTAGTCATTCTGGGAGGCAGGCGAAATGGAGGTAGATCCCCTGCCTCTAGCTCTGATGGTTGGTTTCCAGAGTAGGGGTTAAAGCACTAACTATGTGCTACAACACTACTAACTTCATCTGTAGGAAGTTTTGTTTGTCTGTTTGGAGGGGGGGGTTTTTGTTTGGTTGGTTTTTTTCCCCAAATTCTTTTCCCTGCTGTATTATCCAGAGTTGAACTGAACTGCATTTCTCCAAGACCTTTTTGTGTGTGGACTGGATGCAATAGGAGAAATCAGCAGGAAACAGGCTGTAGAGGGACTGTGGTATGTAGACAGGTCAGGCTTAGCAATGGGAGGCCAAGTACTCTACTTCATGATGCTTGGTGGTTTGTTAGAGGCACTCATTTCCCTGCTGGTACACTGACCCTGTTTGTACTGAAGTTTATCTGTGATAGCCCAATCTGATCTAACTGCCCTAGGTGGGAGAGGCAGCCTGACAGGTAGATGCATGAGAAAACAGAGGAAATGTGTCAAAGTATAAACAGTAAATGAGAGCGTAATTCCTTCATTGCAACTTTGAGTCTCTGATCATAATTTCCAGTGGAGTTTGTGCCATGGCTAGTTTCCACCTAGAAGCTCAAGTTCACAACGTCAAAAATTCCAGCAGAATTAGACTATTGCCCTCAACAACATAATTACTGGAGGATGAAAAGAAAAAATGCAAAATGGGATCTATGACTATTCCTTTTACTGGAAGGTGAATGTTAGCTGATATTTAGAGAGCAGAATTGAAATAATTGATAAAATCCATTTTACTATAGTGGGACCAAATTGACCCTCAGGGTTTTATAGATGGTCCTTAACTAGTACCCCAGTGGAGTAGCTGCTTTTTATCACTTTTAGAAAGGCTTCTCTTCTCCAAGCCATTGAGTTTATTAAAGATTGCTTAAATAAGCTGTTTGTAATCACTGCTGATTGTTTCCCTTTGTTTATTTAACAGACTAAATATATTTGTAAAATCTCTTTCTATTCCCTTGTGACTGACATTAATGTATTTGCTTATTTTATTTCCATTATCACTGTCATGTAAATAAACAGACTAATATATGTCATAGTCTGCTGCTTTCTGATTTCTCAATACACATTCATTTTTACTCCTGGATCTTTTATCACTCTCCCAAAACCACATTAGCCAAACCTAATGCCTTGTATTTTCCCTTTTTTTTTTTCTGTTTTGTAGAGACTGTTATCACAATCCTTGTACTTTGTTCTGCATTATAATTTTTTCCCGTTGTGTTTGTATATACCTTTGCAGTAAAATATGGAAGGACAAAGAGGAATTTTGCCTGTAATGTTCCATATAATTCCATCAGGAGGAGGGTATCCATTGCTCACCTTCATAGGCCGCAAATATTATTTTCACTTTCAGGTGTTGGCTATTTTTATACGAACATTGATATATCAGGGAGAAGAGATGCAGAACTTCATGGATCTTTTGATTATTTATTTGATAATATATCAATCTCAACAAATAGAAAAACAGATATTTGCGCATATTTATGCACATTATGCTAACTCTATGTGACCAGCTCTGGCAGTGATGTGTGTTTATCCGTCTTGCAATTTAAAAAAAAAAAAAATCCAGTAGTGACATGGTTTTCAAATTCTCTAGAGTCTAATGAATTTTCAGAGCACTGAAGGCAGAATGTGAAGGGATGCCATATAACTATGGGACAGACTCAATAGGAATCAGCTGTTCTCTGGTTCTGAAGAAAGAGATGTCTTTGCTTTTGAATCAGGGAATGTGGGTTCCCTGAAACTTCTTCAGGAAAAGCAGAATTTCTTTATTTCAGTTTGTGGCACTGTTGTCCTGAGGAACAGCCATGCCCTAGGAGGTTCCGGTTATCCAGTGAAATGCTAATTGTTTGGTATAAAAATGGGGCCAAATCCAGACAAATCTCAAATATCTTCCTCCCTACCAACTGCATTTCATATTGCCAGCTCTATTCCTGGACTGCAGTTTTTGCAGTGGGTGTTAGGATAGTCCTTAAAAATTTTTAAAACTGTCATTTTCTGCCTGAAACATAGGCTCTATATTTTTCCAAGTTAAGCTTTCTACATGGCTGCTGAGAAGAGCTGAAAATCTCCCCTGTTGAAGAGCATTGACACCCAGATTTCAGAAGAGCTGTGAGTAATACTAGACATAAACCTGCTCTGGGACCATGAGAAAATGTAGGTTTATTACTTTAGGACTAAAAACATTGGAAAGGAAGTCTTCCAAAAATACTGGAAAAGCTTTTGCTGTTGGAGACTATCTCTGTCTGTAGTTGTGGTGACCTACACAGATTGTATTCATGAGTGTAGCAGAAAATCTTCCATGAAGCCAGAGGTCACGGGGATACATTGCTTTATTAGCCAATGACTCTAGCTCTGGTCTTCTCTGGGGCTTACAAGGTTTCTAAACATCATGTTATTTCTGTTTCTTCTGGTGCTGTATAGTTGTAGTGCAAAAGAAGTGTTTCGTGATTGTTTTCTTAGATGTGTAATACAAATATAAGAAACAACCTCAGTTACAAAACAAGCACTGAGTGGTGCAAGGCTTGCCCTCCAGCATTTGTGGATTTGTTGATTAAGAAAATACCTTGAAATTGTCTACTGCTGGGCCCTTTTGTAGAGATCCTTGCAATTTCTTCTTCTTGACTCTTTCTTTATTTCCCTCTTTTTTTTCAGGAACTCTTTACAGTTTTCATATTCAAACAGCTGAGGGACATGCCACTCCCTAGCAGGCACACAAATGCCCTGAAGATGGTGTAGTTCAGCAAGTGCACAACACAATACAAGCCTTTCTTTTGTGATGAGAGCCAGGATTCTGAGTAGAATTGTGAAACTGACGTCTTTCTGTTAGAGTGAAAAATAAAAGGCCAGTTATGAGTAGTGTCTGAAGAAGTTCTTGCTGGCCTAGGCCACTGGGCTAGCTCACAAAGTGTCTCCAGGTCCAGTTTTAGAGGTATTTGTCTGTATAGTGCGCAAGACCTTCAACATCATCAATTTTTGGGGTTTTTTGGTATTTCTCTCTCCTCTTAATGAAACTGCTCCCTCTGATTGATATGTTTTTAATGATTACTCTCACCATATACTTCATACTATGGTGATTTACAGTCTTTAAGATCCTTTTTCATTTGACAGCTCCTTCCTACTCATTCTTTTTGTCGCTTTGTGGCAGATACTGCAGTGATATTGTAGTGCTGACAAAATGGGATTTACAAGGAAGCATGTACCAGCCTTCGCCAATCTAATGAAGCTGTGTGGGGAGAGAGGGGGACAGATGATGTGAGTGTTTAAAATCACTTTCTGTTAGCTCACGAACACTGATTGCTCAGGTGGATATTGAATAACCTTGTTCATAATACTGGAAAATAAAAATCAGCCAACAAACTGAAGCCATAAAACCAATTTTCTTGAAAGACGTTGATCATGTCATTTAATGAGAGAATGGCACTTGTTGTGGGGCATCTCACAAAGACCTTTATCAGGCAAAGATCCTTTGTGTTTCTGTAAAAACATTTTTCTTTCACACAGGATGATATTGTTGATTGCTAAATGATGGCTATGTTACGTGGAGGGCAGAAATGGAGCCCCGGGGATTTTTGCACTTCTGTGTTAATCTGAGAAAACAGAAACTTAAGCAGAAAGAAAAATTTCCTGGAATCTAAACATCATAGCTCATTACTGAAAAATAAATTATATTGCCTTTTACTCTTTCCTATTAAGTGATCATATCTCTTTTTTGTCATTCCTCCTCTGTTTTCCTTTGTAGAGAGTAACCTTCAGAGAATTCTCTTCCAAGGAGCAGGGATGCTTTCCAATTGAACACCACCTGTAAAAATACCCAAGTCATTTAAGTGAACAGGATTTGTATCTCACTTCACTTTAACTCTTTCCCATTTCTCACAAGACACCCTGTCACTGAGCTGCTTAAGCTGTATGAACAGCACAGCAACACAAGCGAATCAAAGCTTGGTTTATAGCATCTTGCTGTGTCTTTATAGTCTCACAGTATTGTTGGTGGTATTGTTTCTGAGGTGGAGAAAACGTATTTGAAGAAAGCAGCTCAATGAATATCGTCCTTTTATTCTGATAATGAATTATCTGGGTAAAAACTCTCATGAACAGAAGCCTTTGTTGCTAAAAAATTATCATGAGAATAGTTTAGACAGAATGTATTTTGGCTGACTGTCTGGCTGGATGCATGCAGCCTACCGTAATAACTATTATGTTAGTTATTTCCTATATCCAACTGGTTATTTGCTCTCTGTGATTGATGTTCTTTGTCAGATGGTATTTTTCCCTCTGTGTCTGACTCCCAAATGCACAGAGGGGCTATCAAATACTTGGAAAATCCATGCTCCCTCCATACATTTGAGTGTTCTGACAAACAAGAATATACCTGTATTGTAGTATATATGTAAAATGGGTCAGCAAAATGGGAAGGCAATCAAGAAAAATTTACATTTGGACGAGGGTTTACAAGTAGCTATTTTGCATTATTTGCCCAGCTCAAGCGTGAACAAAACTGATTTAAGTACTTTTCTTGTTCACAGATGGCACATAAATAGTAACTACAAAAGTACTGTGCTCTCTACATAGCTAGATGTTTCTTTTTAAAGCCCCTCTGCATTTTTTTAATAGCAGTTTATCTATCTTAGCTACCTCTATCTCCCCTATTACAATAGTATTTGAACATCTCATAATGCTTAATGTATTTATCCTCATAACATCTCTTAAAGAAAAAGAGGCACTGTTATCTTCTTTTTATGGGTCTCTTATTTATAGTTCTGTTTTTTCAAGATTGGAGATAGGTTGGGTTGTAAAAGTAAAATCCTGTTGTACACACCACCTTGATCTCCCCTACCAAGTCAGCATTAAAAATTACTGTTCCCACCCCACAGCCAGGCTGTCTGGGAGGAATTCCCTAGTGCATTTTGGGCAAAATAAATGGAGGAAGCAAACACTTGCTATTTAATTCTGTCTTGTGAGCAGCTGAGATGAATGATGTAAGGTGCCAGTGACTGGAGAAGAGGAGTTTGGACAGGATGAAGGTCACAGAAGGAGGAGGTAGATGCCATTCCTGGAGGGTGCATTGCGGTAGTGCAAGACTGCCTGTGAAAAGAAGGATTCGGTGTGTCTTAGCTCTGTGTTGTCACCATTTCTCTTGTACCAGCACTGCCTGATGGCACCTGATGGCACATTTGCCTAAGGCTTCTAAACCAGAGCACACTTAACTCTGCAACAAAGGATTGAGTAGTTTTCAGCAGGGATTTCTCCTTCCTCAGCCTGCAATGATCAGGTCAGGCAAGCATCTATGCTGGAACAAGACAGTGAACAAAAATGTGCCACAGGTGGCCATTGCTAAAGAAGAGCAGAATGCCCCCTCCTTCAGGAGAGAATGTGACATGAAACTTCACCCCTGCCAGATTGTCTCATACACGCTGCAAGGCTGTATGTGAAACGGCTGTCCAGGGTTATGCAAAGTCTGTAGGAGAACAAAGACTTCTGCCCGTGTTTTCCATATCCTTGGCTGCAGGCTGACTTTTTCCATCTGTGAGCTATTGTACCTGGTTTTGTATTGTCTGATCTTAGCTGTGGTGGTCACAGATTTTAAAAACAGTGTTTCACATGGTGCCTGGCTAACTAAGGAGTTTGTAGGGTCAAATAGTCTCATGATGACTATTTGGGTTATGATAAAATCTCCCTTTATTTAGTAGCATTTCTATAGGGTGTTGTTGTTGTTGTTTCTTTAGTGGGTTTTGGTGATTTTTTTTTTGTTTTATTTTGAGGGTGTTGTTTGGTTGGGTTTTTTTGCAATGGGATGTATTGCTGATTTTAATTCTAGTCCTCAGATTTTGTTGAAGCTACATGCCAGTTTCTAGTAGGCATGTATTATCTGTGTCCCTAGTTTCACATTACCTAACTTACTTCCAGTTAACAATAAGCTATCTTTAACAATTTCAATCACAAAAGTTATTTTTAGATATTTCTTTATTTTTCTCTTTCCTAGAGGTTGTGTAAGAAACTGAAATGAAGATATGTGAGGTATTTATATTGAGCGTATCAAAATGAATACAAGCCAATATACTGACATTAAACATTTTAGGGTAACAAAACATATTTTTGTAGTTGTTATGCAACACCCTCTCCCTGTATTCCTGTATAACTATAAGGAATTTTGAAATTTTACTTGAACTTTTATAATGAAAAAGTATCAGGCATTGTAAAGTTTGTTAAATGATAGGAAATCTAGCTCTGATCAATTCTCCATGTTGATGCTCTGAAAACTGAAAGAAAAATCAATCTGTTTCTTAGCAGATTTGACAATAGTTTAGTTACAACTTTTGGAAGCAATTCAGAACAAACTGACATTTCTCTGTCCCCTAACAAACAGAAAACACTTCTAATAATGGTTTTAATGTAAGTTGTCTATTAAATAAAAAGGACAACAGAGAGTAAGTGTAACATTAGCTGTAAGAAACAGGCTGAGAAGGAGCTTTTAAAAAAGATCAGAAAATGTGGAAGAGCATATCGAAAGCCGGATTTGACTACTGTTCTTGCAAAACGCCCTTCTGTTTTAAGTAGTAACAGGCAAATTTTATTGCAGAGTTTATAAACAGGATTATCAGAAGTTCCCATGCTGCATTCTTCTCTGACTTAGAAAACTAGTTGCAAAGAGAGTTAGGGCAGAAGTGTCTTTATCAAGTCATTCAGAGTTTCTCTCAGTGCTTTGGTTTCCTAAACTCCTTTGTAATTTTGATGAGAATGAGCTGAGGTTTTTTGGTCGGGTCAGTTATTCCTGAGTTCAGACATATGCTATAGAGAGTTTTCCTTGCATCACTTCTAAGATTTTCTTGTAGACTTCTGTTGATTATTCTAGTTCCAAACAGAATTCAGGGTCTCCAACACCTCTTTTGTACCTCAGACCTCTAAGAAAATATTTCCCTGTTGTTTCAGCAATATAGCATATCTCAAACATGTGATAAAAGGTAATTTTGTTTTCAAACAAAACTGATTTCAGTTTTTGTACTTCTGCATTTACCTTCTTATAAATATGTGTGTAGAGGAGTGTGAGACTGAGTAGCCTGATCCTTGTGTCCCAGTTTCCTGAGCAGGATTTTGTGCATTGATACTCAATACAAGGCTTGCCAGTTACTGGACCTTCAGCACGTCCTCCAGGCTGGTGGCTTTGTGACGGCTTTGGGTGCACTTTTTTGAATTATTTAGGAGCTTGTAGTTGCTAAGCCTGGAGGAGACAGGAAGTCTCTCCTTCCTGTGCCTCCTGTGTGGTTCACTGGATTTTATTGCCTGTCCACTGTCTTGCAAGCTGGCTGTCTGGAGAAGCTGCACAGAGATGTGTGCTAGGGTGACTAGCTAATGTGAGAGCTACCAGTACTTGTCCTGGTCCTGCCACTCTTCATTTTCAGTCATTTTCCAGGCCTATTGCTCCTAATATCTCTCTGCAGGTGGGAAATGGTGGCAGTAGCTGTGGGTGAGTAAGTATGGCTCTGTGTTACTCCCTGGGCTTCCGAGTCTCCCTTCTTCCTTTTTTGGTCTTCCTATTTGTACTGAGAGACATGGAATGAAAAAATATTGACTGAAAATCCTTGAACACTGGAAAAATAAAATAAAATCACTTTTTGAGCAAACTGACGGATTGCATCTTGCTGCATCCAAATTTGTTTGTAACTCAGCAGATAACGATCTGCTGTCATTTTTAGGAGAATTCTTTGGGGCATTTATGTATTACATTGCTGTTCAAATCAAGTTTTATGCTAAGTCAATTTTATTTGGTGATTGTTTGGTACAATAGTGAAAGAAAAAATGATTGTTTTAGTAGTACCCTCTGTGTAGCTGTGTCTCCCTCCGTTGTTATTGGTTCCGAAGATTTCAGTCCAGAAGGAATCCTTCTTGTCATCAAGACTGACACATGCATATGAAAAGGTGCACGGTTTATCCGGTAGCTCTTGTATCAGTCCTTTCATTTTTGCAGAGCTAAAGCATAAAAAGGTATTGAAGTCAAGATGTCTGGTCAGCAACTTTGCTATCTACTTTGTTGATTAGTTTGCAGCTTAAATTAGAAGTTACTTGAAAGTCCTCTTCGGGGTATTGCTTTGCCCAATGTGAAATGCACTAATGGTCTAGATCTGGTTTTAAACACATCATTAACAGGGGAAGAATCATGAGAAGCAGACTGATTGATGTGACTACTGTTAGGGTGCTCACCAGTGCATGAAGAGCTGAAGGAAGCGCAGTCCATTCTACAAGGCCAATGTGCCACGTGTTTCCCTGTGGGCTGGCTCGTAAGAAATGCTGTTGTGCCTAATTTCAAGTAAAGGATGTTCATATTTTCTGTTAATGTATGATATTCGTATCTAGAAAACAAATAGAAGTTTCCAATTAAACATGACAAATTTAGATTTACATCATTGTACGTAATATACAGGGTCACTAATCTACAGCTAGTATTTTTTTATCATCCACTGTTTACACTGTTTGAACATCTAGGATTATGTCAGCATTATATAAAGCAGTCTGTTGCAAAAATTAGCAAGAATAAAATTAATGTCAAATTCAATGTCAAAATTCACCACAGGGTAAAATATATATACATATGCGCATGTATATACATACAATAAAAATCCAGTTGCTTTTAGTTTACTTAACAATCTATGTCTAGTTTCCTCTCTAAATATTTCAATATATGAACAAAATTATTGGCCAATATTCAATATTATGCCACTAAATATCATGTGAAATAGTGAAACTATAAATCAAAATATCAGGAGTATTTGGGGGGTCTGTGTTTGTATAGAATCTTCCTGTTTTCATTTGCAGCCATGAGATCTGTAATTATAATCCTTCTCTTAATGAAACCAGTGTGACAAAACACTGAAGAACATGCATTTTTATAACCAATCTGTCCAATATTCCAAATTTAAATAACAACAGAAAATGGCAATATCTTAATAGAATAGAGTTTTTTAACGGGGGGGGAAGTGTCTAAATTATGATTTGGGATTTCTTTCTATCCTTATTGTTTGCTTTTATGCCTTGAAGTCTGTGTTTTGGCAGTGTTTATTTAAAAAACAAAAGCTAGGTGCTGCATGTACTTGTGCAGTTGAATTAGGTCACGTGCTTTGGACCACTTAAATTTTTCATGTGTGTGGTGCTTTAGACTGGGGTAAAGTTAATTTTCCTCACAGTAGCTAGAATGGGGCTGTGTTTTGATTTGTGCCGGGAACAGTATTGATGACACAGCCATGCTTTAGTTTCTACTGGCACAGTTATTGCTTGCACTGTTGAAATTTTTCTTCTTCTGGCATCCTGGCAGTGAGTGGGCTGGTGGTGCACACGCTCTGAGGGGGCACAGCTGACCCCAGCTGACCCCAGGGGTATCCCACACCATATAGTATCATGCTCAGCATATAAAGCTCTGGAAGGGGGAGGGAGAAGGTTTTGTTCAGCGTGTTGGCATTTGTGTCCACAAGTCACCCTCATATGTAATGGATCCCTGGTTTTTTTGGGAATGGCTGAACTCCCGCCTGCCCACAGGAAGCAGTGAATTGATTCATTGTTTTGCTTTGCTTGAGTGTGCAGCTTTTGCTTTACCTGTTAAACTGCCTTTGTCTCAACCCACAGGTTGTCTCACTTTTATTTTTCCAATTCTTTGCCTACCCAAACTGGGGGAGAGTGTGTAGAGCTGCATGGTGCTTGGTTGCCAGCTGAAGTTAAACCACAACAATGTGTAAGGGGTTTTGCTAGATTAGCACCTAAATTCTTTTTTCACATTGACAAAAGGTTAGTCGCGACAGAGTAATGAGGTGTGTGAGTTTTTTTCTTGTGAACTAAATCTTGCAGAGGAATGCAACATGATTATCCTGGTCATTAATTTTCCCTCCTAATATATTAATTTCCATAGTATTAGGAAAACAAAACCTGATGAGGTGTCTATTTAAATATTGATTTTTTGTAAACTTTATCTTGGAGAGTGCTGTGCATCCTAACCAAAACAGGTACAGTAATGCTTGGTGCTGCTGAAGTGCATGTGAATGGTGTGCAGTACGTCAGGTCCTGTGAAGTGGATCAGACGTCTCTGTCCCAGGCTCTGCAAGGTGAAGCAGAGTAGAAGGTGGGTTTGTAACTTTACCAGTGGGACATTGCTTTTTCTTGTTTCCAGACCTGCCACTATGGTGTTATTCTACAATCTCCATATGTGTGCTTTAATTTTTATTACATGTGGGTGGGATGGGGGGAGGAGAAGGAGAGTTTGGGTATGGAGAAGAAAGGCATAGAGATGTGCCTTTGTACGCTGTGGTTCATGAAGCATGCCAACCACAACACCTTGACCAGCAGCACTGAGATACTCTGGGCTCTCTGAGGAGGTTGTGGTTGTGTCTTTTCCTCAATGTTGTTTTTTTTTTTTTTTTTTCCCTTCTCCTTGATTATTAGTTCTCACCATTTTCCTGGACATCTGTTTATGTGCTGAGGTCTTCAGGGAGGATACTCCTCTCTTGGCATTATATGTAGTGCCTCAGGGGTCTCTGACTGAAGTTGGACTCTCTCTGCTAACATTAATTGACTTTCTGTCTCAGGATGGTTTTACCTTTAATCCTCCCAGCATAACTGTCCCTTGACCTTTTATTATAGAAATTTAGTGACATAGATAGAACAGTTTTTAATTTGACAAAAAGTAGGAATTGGTTTGTGTGCACAGTATGACCAAGTTCAGATCCCTAAAGTCAGACTAACTCTATTTTTAACCAAGCAAAGCAGAACTGTGTTAACATATGCAGGGAGTGGGTTTTTTGTCTTTAATATCACAAGCATTAGCTACAGATCTTCACAGAGTTCACTTTAATTCAGGCTTTTCCCATCTGTCAAGGAGCTGTAAAATTAGGACACATCCCATCAATCGCTTAGTGGGGAGCAGGAGGGAAGTGGAGGGCAGTGTTCTGCATGAAAGTTTACTGCAGGTGGTTTGCAGCCATGTCACCAAATGGGGAAGGATCTACAGAACAAAACAGCACTGACGACAAGCTATGCAGGGTGTACATACTTTCAGGGATGTTTGCCTCAGACTGCCTTCAGCTTCAGCCTGTGCACTCAATGGCTGTTCACAGACACAGAGAGTTAGGTGTGATGCTGGTGTGCGTCTGCCAGCTGAATTTCATTTGGAAGGGATCTTGCTGTGAGACTGCTCAATGATGCAGACCAAAGTGGAGATCAGACCTCCTTTGAAAGTGCACTCCCTTCTGAACTTTATAAAAAACCCGGACGGGATTGGGGGGAAGGGCAGAGGGGAGGACAAAAAAGAAATTCCTGCTAAGTGCACCCAAAGTATAGTGAAATATTAAATGTTTGGGCTTTGAGGGTCCAATCAGCCCTGACTCTTCCTTGTCCACTCCCCTGAGGACTCCTGCTGCCCTGCCCTGATCAGGACTGCATGTCAGCCCCTGGGGCTGCCAGCCTCTGCCTCAGCAACACCACAGCAGGGCTAAACTCCAGCTCCCCTGTGCCCAGCCATGAGCACTGAGGAGCTAAGCCCACAGCCCAGGCTGGCCTGCCCATCTCCAGGGAGGCATCTGGGACTGCCCCGATGCCCCCAGCTGTCCTGCTCCTCCCTGGGAGTGGGATAGGTACTGCCCCCAAGAGAGATCCACCTGCTCCTGGCCCCTGTAGTGTCCTGATGAAAAGCAGGTTTTTTAAGGCGTTATGTTCGTCAGGGGGACCGCAAGTTCTACAGACAGGGATTTGTACATTTGGAGTCCAAGAAACACCTCCGGATCTTTCTTGTTGAGGAGGTCCTATCTACTTAGCACCTTCTGGAAAAGAAAACTGCTCTTTGTTTCAGTGCCTGAATGTGGATTTACACCCCAAAATTCTCCAAGGCATTTTGGTGCTTCATTACTTTTCCTTGTAACAATAATCCGGCCTTGTTTCATGTTTGCAAAACATTGGTCTTGACTTCCTGGTGGGCTCACTTCCTCACTTCTGCTCACAATGCCCAAGGTACTGCAGGCAGCCTCTATGCAGCTTGATTTCAAGTGGAAGACATGGTACCAGAGGAAAGAAGCATTAGACCTGTTTATTTTGTGATATTCAAGTATTGTCAGCATTCCCTTTTTTTTTTTCCTCCCCTGAAAATGGGAGTGGCATCCCTAAGAACTGTGAATGGGCAACTTTAGACTGACTAGGAGGATGAAGCCAGTTGTTCCCAGGAGTCTGACTTCTTTTCAGTGCCTCTAGCTCCTGTTTTTCTGGGGATCTTCTGACTAGCTTTATCTATGTGGTATGCTGCTGTTTCACTACAGATAAGGTCTTTTTTTGTGTGTATTTTGGATAGTTGCATGTTTTTCAGTTTGTTTGTCAAAATGTTCCATCTGATTTTGAAGCAACCCTTCCACTCGCACTGACAAAAAGAGAGTACAGGTGGCTTCTGAATTAGAAATTGCAATGTACCTACTCTGCCCTTCAACCTAAAGCTGCCCTGTTACAAAGACAGAGAACAGTGGTACATCCTCAGCCTTACGTGCACTAAAACAACATAATACGAGCTGGTGTGGAGTGAATTTGAGAAAGCAGACATTCTTCCTTCATGTAGTCTGGAAAACAAGTATTTAATCGATGGAAGCAGGTTTTCTACCCTGGAAATATTGACATTCTCAATTACAGTGGAAACATCAAAGCTTTCTGGATGAAGCTTCAGCCAGCCCTTGAAACATATGGTGGAATATTTTTGTGCTGCTGCTGCTTTACTGTGGTGTATTGGATTTGCACTTGCATCATTTTCTTCCATTAGTTAAGCTTACCCTACTTCACCTTTCCAATTTATTGGAACTTAACTGTTCATTGTCATCTGACTCAGGAATGCAGAGCCACACTCTGCAGCCAACATATGGCCTGAAGTTAATAAATTTAAATCCATGAAGTAAATTAGAACTAGTATGTTAATGTTGATAGCTCTTACTGCAAAACTTTTATTACATCTGTCTTGGAGATTTTAATTTTTTTTCAAGTTGTACTTCATGCACATCATATTGTCCATGTGCATGATATCACAACTCTTCTTTTTCCTTACAGAGGCTTAATGGGAAAACATGAGGATTTGTATAAATAAAAGCTTTGCATTCACTGAAATGGAAATGATACAATTTCATCTTTTAGTAAAGGTTTTTGCTGAAATTCTCATAATCAGTAAGAGGAGAAAAAATGAAAAAGCACATTGGAATGTAGCTGAGAGAAAAACTCTTTCTCTCCTTAGAATTAAGAATACTTTTCTCTCCCTCCTCCCTCTCAATGGTAGAATACTACTATACAGGCAGTAGTAATATGTGTAGACAAGCCTTCCATACCTCAACATCTGTTTAGGCTCATGGGGAAAAAGGGTCTCAGACCTGTGTGTGCTTTCACTACATCTATTCATTTTATTTGTGGGGGGAAAAAATAAATGTGAGAAGCCCAGTTACTTACAGAGAGATTGTCTGACCTTACTGACCTCTCCTTGGGTTGGATCATTATTGATGCCAGTTCCCAAGACTGCTGTGGACTTTAAGGAAAACAGGACAAGTACCTTAGCAGGTTCTTTCTTCTATTCTTCTGCCTCCTCAAGATCTGCAGTGACCAGGTATTGACATTTTATTTTATTCTGAAAGCACTGGAGAAGGAGACTGCTGTGGCCCCCTTCTGTGGAGGGATTGGGAAGATTTTTGGGGTCAGTGATCTGACACCAGCTGAAAAACTACATTTCCTTTTTTGTTTCCCCTTGTAAGATTCCAAAATGAAAGGCTGAGAGTTGTCACCCTTGGGGTTTTGATTGGTGTTCTCTTTAGGTGCTCTGTGGGTCTCTGTTGTACGTCTTAATCAGCTCACAGAGCAGGCTTTGGGGTGGCCCTCAGCCTGATGTGCCCTAAATCTTGCCTTTGCTTTTCCAAGTGGGAATTCAAACTACTGAACAGCCCTCAAAATCATGAAGGATTCTGCTGTGGACAGAGGTCAGGCACTGAGGTGCAGCTGTGGTCATGAGCAGGCCTAGCAGCCAGGGCAGCTGCAGGGCCCCCCCCCCCACCATGGAATCACAAAATCTTTTAGGTTTAAAAGGACCTCGGAGTTAGAGTTCAATCTTTGACCAATAAGATCTAGTCAACTAGACCATGGCACTACATGCCACATTGTGAGGTTTCTTGAGTACCTTCAGGGGTGGTGACTCCACCACCTCCATAGGCAATCCATTCCAATGTTTAACAACCCTTTCCCTGAAGAAATTCCTCTGGATGTCCAACCTGAACCTCCTCTGGTGCAACTTCAGGCTATGTCCTCTTGTCCTGTCACTCACTGTCTGGGAGAAGAGGCTGACCCCCACCGGGTTGCAACCTCCTTTCAGGTAGTTGTAGAGGGTGATAGGGTCTTTCCTGCAAGTTTTCTCTCTTAAGGAATGGTTATCCAGGCTAAACAACCCCAGTTTTCTCAGCTGTTTCTCATGTGACTTCTTCTCCAGACCCTGCACCAGCCCTGTTGCTCTTCTCTGGACTTGCTCCGGCACCTCAATGTCTTTCTTGCATTGAGGGACCCATAACTGAACACACGACTCAAGGCACAGCCTCGCCAGGGCTGAGTACACTGCCCTGATCCTGCTGGCCACACTGTTTCTGATACAGGTGAGGATGCCACCCACCAAGGCACACTGCTAGCTCATGCTCAGCCAGCTTTTGACCAGCATCCCCACATAGTTTTCTGCTGGGCTTCTTTCCAGCTGCTCTCCCACAAGCCTGGAGCACTGCATGGGGTTTGTCGTAACCCAAGCACAGGACTTGACACTTCACTTTGCTGAACATCATACAATTGATCTCTATCCATTGATCCAGACTGTTCAGATCCCTCTGCAGAGCCTTCCGGCAGATCAACACTCCCACCCAACTTGGTGTTGTCTGTGAACCTACTTGATTTCCCTCATCCAGATCATCATTAAAGATATTAATCAGGACTGGGCTCTATACGGAGTCCTGGGGAAACACCACTAGTGAGTTGTGTGCAAGCACAGCAGCCCTGGGAGGCATGTGCCCAGAGCTCTTGGGCCACCAAATCCCTCATGATGCTGGTGTGTCTCTTCTGAGCCTTCCTTTTATTTTCCACCTTGGCCCACCTATGCAGGCATAATTTTATATCAAATATGTGGAAGATCAAGCTGTTTGTTTTCTAAATACCCATTGAGCACTTATGGGAGGAGGGAGAAAAAAGCTTGGCCCTTAATGGAGATCTGTTGGCATCTTTGTTCAGCTCTATTGCAGCCATTTCTCTCCGATGTCTCACTAAGACCCCCTGTTTTTTCTCCTGAATTCTGGAAACTGAAGAGGGAAAGGAAAAGATG
Organism: Grallaria varia; assembly: GCA_013396735.1. Taxonomy (NCBI): domain Eukaryota; kingdom Metazoa; phylum Chordata; class Aves; order Passeriformes; family Formicariidae; genus Grallaria; species Grallaria varia. The sequence goes on along the minus strand of VWZG01004512.1, from coordinate 1,257,770 downwards.
GAGAAATGGCAGCTGGAATAGAGATTAAGGCATTACATAGTTCTGCAAAAAAGGAGTCCATATGCTTTGTCAGCACTTCACTTGTATTGCATCTCAGATTAAATAGTTGGATGTCATGAGGCCGTTGCACATGACATTGCTTCATGATGGAGGTTTTTAAACTGAGATTGGACGTGGCACTGGGTGCCATGATCTAGTAAACTGACTAGAGTTGGACCAAGGGTTGGACTTGATGATCTCTGAGGTCTTTTCCAACCCAATCAATTCTATGATTCTATGATTCTATGATTTTGAGGGCTGTTCAGTAGTTTGAATTCCCACTTACAAAGAACTGGACCAAACACAATTTTTGTGGAAAGAAAAAAAGTCTTTTTATGCTTCATGTTGGCAAACAAAAGAACTGACAGTGATTAAGTGCAGATATAGAGAGATGGCAGAAAAAACCACCCCTTTATGAATGGCATAGAATGAAGTAGCCAGAACTGGCACACCAGCCATTCTGCTGTTAGCTATTCATGTTAGCCAGGGGAACAATTAGAATGGTAAGGGCATAATGTTCTGTCTCTGTTAGTGAGAAACTAAGTCATGAGAGGTTAAATATCTTCTCTGAAATTACTCAGCCTTGTGAATGTTCTTATGGCCCTGTTTCTCTCTCTCTGTGTTGCACCTTAGTCCCAAAGCTTTATCTTTTTTCCAGTTACAATTTTCCTGTTGCATTATATATGTAAAACCAGGAAAATGTTATAATCTTATTATATGAACTGCAGAGTTAGTTATATTTATGGTTTGGTGGTGTGGTTTTGGTTTTTGGTTTTTTTTAAGGTCAGACAGTTGTGTTGGTAAATCTAAATCAAAACCAAACAGGTAAATAAACACTACTTTTTTCAGACTGACTCCTCTTCTTTTGTCTGCACTCTTCAATTCTTTTACACAAAAGCAAACACTCTTCTGTCAACACTTTGAAGAAAAGCAAAGGAAATGAATAAATATCATCCCCAGAGAGGAAGAGGAATTTCTTGCATCTCTTCTTACTCCCTTTATCCGTAATTAAGATGCTTATGAGGTAATAGGAGATTTGAATGAATTTTCCTTTGGCATCAAAGGAAAAACAAACAACCTCATGGAAAAGCATGTGCATCTTTTGTAAAAAATAGATGTGGATGTCATGATCTTTTGTATATCCAGTGCTCAGCCTAGCGTTTTTTCTGGGCATTTTTTATTTATTCCTCCCAGATGACTGGCCTGAGTAGGGGTCTCAAATGAAGGTATTGAAAAGTTTTGTAGGGACTGAACTCAGGTCACTTTTTTCTTAGATAAGAAATCAAACCATGAAACTGTCCATCTTTATGCCACTGTTTGGCTGCCCCTTTCCAACTGGAAGCAAGTCCCTGTTAGCTGGCTGACGAGTGTCTCTCTGTTCCCCATTCCTATAATAGGATTGGTGAATACTCAGAAGTAGGGAAGAAATAAGATGCTTGCAAAAGTTATCATTTTGATAAAAGATAAGATACTGGAGAAGGATTTATTCAAATGGCTTTGGCTTGAAGTCTAGGTTCTGCAAGACTGATTCCCTGGACAGTGTTATTGGTCCCTCAGGGCCTTGAAAGTATTTGCATGTTTAGTTATTTTCTGCTGCAGTGAAGGTTTTTGCAATACGCTTGACTTGCACGGTAAAGAGACACATAAGCAAGCAGGTAATAACTAGATCCTTCATAGTATGATTTTTAAACTAGTCTAAAATACGTTTGTTGTAAAAATAGATAATTTGCCTACCCATGTGCATGTGGGAAAGGGTTTGAGTAATTTTCTTGCCTGAGATTTCTAGTTTTGTCATTGTCACCCTTCTATGATGTCTGTTGTGTCAACAAAAATAAATAAATTTATGAAATGCAAAATTATGCCTCTGCTGATGCTACTTTAAATGTAAAAAAAAACTCTATGCAAAAAGAGTATAAGCAAAAGCAGAGAGAATTTCCTGCCTGTATTCAGATTTTCCTGCCTGTATTCAGATATATGGCCCTGAGTCATACAGACACCTGTTGAGTTTTAATGCCATGCTTAAGTCTTATTGGCTAGTGTGTTTCTTTTCCTATGTTTAAACTGTGTTTTTGCTCCCCACGTTCTTCAGATGTTCTCTACTGAGAGATGTAAACATGCGGCCCTTAAATGTTCTGGTAGAACCCTTAGATGTCTGTGAGCATCAATGTAAGCCTGGATAAGAGTAGTACACAGGTATTTGGAGCAGAAGAGTGGCAGGAAATAAAGAAACTGGAAATTGGATTACATCTATCAATTCTTGGTTTTCAAAAATCAACGTAAAGCAATTTTGATTTGAAGCAGACTATAGAACCATGAGCAATTCAGGCAAATGCTTCTTCCATGCCTTTAATCTGCTTTGAGTTTTTTACAAGCTTGACTGCAATAAATGTATGCATATAGATAAAAGATAGTATACAGACCTATGTTTTAAAGTGTTCGTAACTTTAAAGTTCCTCAAGTCTGAAGATTAAATCTCTTTTGTATTTGATACTGTTCAGGCAATCTCTTGAGCTTTGGCTTTGTGAAATGAAAGTATGTAAATCTGAGGCACAAAGACATACAGAAGAAAACTGCTTTTTCTCGTGAGAGAACTCCATTTCTATTTTATGTTGAAGATTCTAGAATGTCCTATACTGGCTACACCTTAAAGATCACCTCTGTGAAGACAATGGTGATATGGTCTCTCTGATGTTTTGTGTCAAGAGTCTCTGAATTGTGTGGGCAGAATTTGTTTTTGTTGTGATGTAAAATGATAGATTTCTCTAGAGCTTTTCCTTGTTACTTTCTTCACTCTCTGGTGTCACGAATCCAGACGTTTGTAGTCACTCACCTTTACTTCTTATTTACTGGTTTTAAGCAGTTTGAAAATATTTTTCAATCACTTTTTGTAAGATCACTGTTTGTTAGAAACTGATTAAGTAAACTTCAGTGAAATATTAATATCTGAAGAAGCAGTCATCCTTCTCTTCAGCCCCACATATCTTTCCTTCTTTCCTTTGTGTTCTTAGTTTTGAAGTAAGATTAAGATGTATTTATTTACTACAATAATCTGGAAATCTGCTCAGTTTGGTCTTCCTGGTATGAGTACCTAGAGGGGGCTTGCAAGAGAGCTAGAGAGGAACTTTCTACAAGGACGTGAGGTGATAAGGCAAGGGAGAATGGCTCCAAACTGAAAGGTTTAGATTAGATATGAGGAAGAAATTATTTACTGTGGCAGTGGTGGAGTGCTGAAACAGGTTGCCCGGAGAAGCTGTGGATGCCCCATCCCTGCAAGTGTTCAGTGCCAGGCTGGATGGGCTTTGAGCAACCTGGTCTAGTGGACCACGTCCCTGCCTATGGCAGAGGGATTGGAATGAGTAAATCCTTGAGGTCTCTTCCAACCCAAGACATTCCATGACTCTTCCAAAGTAACTGTGGCTCCTGGATACTCTTCAGATGGATACTTACACAACAGTATTGGATGCTCTGAGGAAGGCAGGTGTTGTGTTTTAATATAAATTCCATCTGTTGCTTTAGTTCACATTATTAATTGCGTAAGGTATTGCTGTCTGCTGAGAGGCAAAACCTCCTCTCCTTTCTCTGTGGGTAGAGGCTGACACCATTGGAGTGGTGACCAGGCCATTGCGCAGTGACCAGACTGCAGCAAGGTCCGTTGCCTGGCAGGAACTGGCCGGGCTGAGTGATGCCCATGCTTATTGCTCCAGCTGCCTGTTGTTCTCAGGATGGCAAGACCTAAAATTATGCCAAATCAGTGAAATCTGCTTAGAGATAATTATAAACCAGCCTTAAAGGTAGGCTGGTGAGGGTCCTTGTCAGATAGGACCCAGCTCTGTGTTTCTTTCCTGGCCGGTGTGGGCACTGGGAAAAGAAAGTTTCTTTCTCAGCCTGTCCATCAGACAGTCCATCTGCAGTAACAGTTCTAGAGAGAAAGAAACAAAAATGAAGCCCCAAATAGACATCCAAACCCCCTCCCCCCCCCCCCCCCCCCCCCCCCCCAGTGACAGGGAGATTCCCTAAAACATACATGTTGTCCCTTCCCAGGATGCGCACCATGATCTGACCAGCTGATGTCCCTTTCCTGACTTGAAGCTGGTCCCCAAAACCCTATGTACCCCTTTCCTCCACTGTGCCCCTTCCTTTCTTTCTGAAAAACATAAGGTTTAGTTCTGAGTTAGCGCAGTCTAAAACACTGCTGATATTAACAGGTCCTCTCTGTGGCTGGTAGGATGAAGTACGGGAGGGGATTGCAAGTTTGTTTTAGTGACAGTAAAACCAGTTTTCAATCTTCTGAAAGAGTCTTTCTATGGATTTCCTCCCCTTATTATCTCTCTCCTTTGTGCAAGTCCCAGGTATTCAGGGACAGGCCCAAACTGCAGTTTCTTTTTCAATGCATTTCCATTGTTCTGTTTCCACTTACTGCAAAATAACTCAGAATAAATCTATTATGTCTGTGGTATTAATTAATTCCACTGTATGCAGTGGAACTTAAGCAGTGGAAAAAATACTGGATAAGCAAAATGGGACCAAGAGCCTCTTTGTCAAAGGAAAGTAAACACTTTAATCTTAAAGCTGGCTATTCTGATGTGAGATCAAGAATTACAATTTGTTTTACCTTTGGAAAAGAGTCTAACAAAAACATCTACAAGGAAATATTGTGTGACACTTAAAATACCTGCATATCAAAAGAGCTGAAAGTATTCTTCTTAGTGGAGACTCAGAATATCTTTCTCTTCCCAGTTTCAAGGTTTTGCCTTTGAAGATATCTAAAAGAATGGAAAAACATTAGCAAAATTCCTTTTCAACTCATAAGAATATGCTACTTTTTGTTTTGTGACTCATTAGAGAAACACAAATGCTTCTTTTTAGAGGTGTAAAGAATATGTTAGTAAATGTATACAGAAAAGTTTGCTGCCCAAAAGATTTTTCCCTCCCTTTTAAAAATTGCTTTAGTTTTGATCATCATCTTCTTTTTATCTAGAATTTTCCAGGAGGTTTCTTCGCCTACCGCCAGCTGGCAAATCTATAACTAATCTGTAATAATTGTCAGAGGAGAAGATAGTAATGAGGACAGAAAGGAACCGCTGTATGAATGCCCCCATTCTGTACAGCTTGACTGGAAGAAGCTTTTCTTCACTGGAGTTTGACTGTCCAAAGTAGGCAGAAACTGTATTTTGCTTGATGTATATTTTAGTGAGGCTACATCGTACCCCCAGAACGAAATAACCTCATCTTCCCTTACTTAGAGGAGGAAGTGCTGTTTTCCTAACCCTAAATCTGCTGAAATTTGACTGTAGGCTCCTGATGAATGTTCTGAGGAAAGGCGCACAGCATCCTGTGCCTCAAAGGAGGTGCACCCACCTCTCCTGTGAAGGGCAAGTCCGAAAGTAATGCATGAGGAGCTGTCTGTGGTTACACCTTCCTGGAAAGTATGGCACAGAAGGAAAGGTTCTACATTTAAGAAACAAGCAAATAAAAAAATCATAAAACTATTTTGACTTTATCTAATTTGACTTTTAATAAGCAAACATTTACAACAGTGACAGAATGGATGGAAACAATGAGTAAGAAGTGTCAAAGGAGAAAGCATTATAGATAATTACTGTACAATTTAAAATGAGTGATCCATTCTTTTTGTACAGGACTTCCCAAGCTCATCATAGTATATGGAAAAGCTATAGCTTTGAGTCACAACCAGGAAAACAGCAGAATACAAGCCCTATGGATAGTAATCCATGGTTTTCTCTCCAGGTCCACAAGGTCTTTGCTGCAAATAAAGATGCATTGGTGACCATGCTTGTTCATCAACTTGGAAATAATTTGAGAGGTGGTGAACAAAAGGAAGGAGGCATGTAAACTCTAAAGTAGGATGTGAGAATAGAGAGAGAGGGTGAGCAAAAGTGTGGCAGTCGGTTCTTGCTTTTTTTCTGACTGTAAATAGGGAGACTACTAAAATATTCTCTACTCTGACTTCAGCAGGTACTTCTTTTATACACATCTTGATGATAAAATATTGAGAAATATTTTTTAAAAGACCAAATTTACACCTGAAATCTCTCTCCACTAAAGCCTCAGTGCCTGAGCAATTAGAAAAACATAAATGAAAATTGAATTTTAAACTTTTATGGAATTTCAACTTGGCTCCGTGTTTCTTCTTTGTGTAGCTTCTCAACAAATATTTTCATCTTTTTTCAAGTACACAGATGTGTCACATTAAAGAATGGATGGAGTTGAGCTTTTTGTACCCATTTAGCAAAAAGGAAACAGAAGGAGGGGGGGAAATCTCCTTTTTCAAAACAACATAGTACATATAATCACCAGTCAGTTTGTGATTTAAAAACATCTGTTGAATAAAGAATTGATTTCAGCAGTGTATTTGTTCTCTCTACCTTACAGGGATCACTTGAGGGATAGGCTACATTACATGTATCATTAATATCTGCTAGGGTCTTAATTGCTGCTCTTCTAGCAGATGTCTGACTTGACTGCTTTTCCAACTCTTTGGTGCAAACCTCCAGAAAAAGAGTATTTTCTAAGACTGTTGCATTGTTGAGCAATTGAATTTTAAAGTTCTCTGGACAGAAAGGTGGGCTATGGTATTGAGGTGTGTATGAATGAATGTTGCCCTTTAGCTTTCATTCACTTGTGAAAAAGAAAAATGGAAAAAGAAAGCTGTAGAAATTTATTTGCTGCACTTGTGGACATTTGTGGTTTTTCTCTCAGATGTGCTTCATGCTCTTGAAGAAAGCTGGACTACTTTTATTAATGAAAACAAATGCAGGCTGTGTATTATGTTCTTATTTATTGTGTATATTATTAAGGAGTCCTTTGCCAGCTCTGTTGTGAAGAGTGCCTGCTTTACATAGAGATGAAGCTGGGAAACTTATGTGGAAAATAAATTAATAAATGTTGGTCCTGTGACATAAGCTTTGGCTTGATTCAGCTCCTCATGCATAGAGGAGCCCCATGAAATGTCTCCAGCGGGAACCTGCCTTCAAAGGGAAAGGAGAAGAACTGGAATGTTTTACCCTTGGTCTGCAGGGAAGGCAGATAGTAGTATTTTTTCTGACCGGGAACTGTCTCCTGGCCTCTCTAGATGGATTCTTTAATTCTGTCAATAATGCTGTCTTTGGCAGCTGGTTTTTTCCCCACTCTTCTTGCTCCCTGGGTTTTGAGGCAGCGTTACTGTAGCCCCAGAAGGTGTGGACAGTTCTAGCCCATGTGGGAGCCTGGTGGCCTGTCCTTCCTTGCTTCTGCCAACCCTCACTGCTGATGTTTGCAAGCACCAAGGGCCCTGGGGCTGCTGCTCCTTCTTCTGGTCAGAGAGCTGCTTATTTGGTTTTTTGGTTTGGTTTTTTTTTCCCCTGTGAAGCTATTTTATTGGTACACGTAATTTCTTTAAAGGACCAAAAATAAGCCTAGCATTGGCAAAGTTTGTTGCTATTAAGAGACTTCAGAACTGGATATCTCCTTCTATTTTCCAGAGCAAAGTCTTGCGGTTGAAAGTTGGTTGTTCTGGCTTGTAAGGTGGTATGAGGAGGTGTTTCTGGTTTCCTCTTGCTGGTATTGCTCCAGCAGTAACACCTGCAGGAGAACAGGCTGGTGGTTCCTTTTACCACTCCAACTAGCCCTTCCAGGTCTGCATTTGTAAGCTAGTGCTGAGGAGCTTGAATTGCTGGTGCTCTGTCTGGTCAAGGGAAGGGACAGAAAAAAAAAAAAAAGCCTTTCATCACTACAGGTGTTTTAGCCTTTATTTGGAAAAACTTTTAAATTTTCTCACCAAGTTTTATACAAGAGACGTATGGTTGTGATTTTCTTCCAGAATGAAAGAAAAGAAAGGGGGGAGGAGACACTTCTCAGAAATACTGTATTAACTATAAGGCACGAAAGAAAGACAGAAGGAAGTACCCCCATGAATGAGCCCAGATTAGCTTTCCCTATTGTGATACACAGTTTTTCATCATACTTCTTTGATAATGTCTTTTACATGCAAATGATAAAATACTTGCACTGTCTAGCAAAAGCACTTTATACCTGCCAGAACCGCTGCTATTAAAGTCATTTACATTGAATAGCTAAACTGAAGTAGTTATGTCATCAAAAGCTTGGTTATGTTGCTATAACTGCATCTAAACAAGTGTTGTTGACAATGTAGGAATATTGCCAAAAATTCTCTCTAACCAACATTGCTAGATAGCCAGGAATTTTCCTAAGCTGACCTGTACTGAAGGACTCTCTGATATGCATGTGAGTGTGTATGTATATCCATTTGTTTATCTACCTCCATTTATATATAAATGTATAATATTTTTGTCAAAAAACCAAAGATTCCCAAGCTGCTGCTTTGTGATTTGAATAACAGAATTTACTTATTTTATTTTTTTTAAAAGTTAAAAAAAGTCTTTGCCTTCAGTTTGCCTGAATTGGCTTCATCTTATCCAGAAGTCAAACACTGGCATCTACAAATGAAGATAAAGCAAAAATCATTTGCAGGAGTAAGTGAAGTATCATTTATTTTAGGAAGGCTAGATATGCATTTGAAAGTGTCTATTAGCTTATAGAAGGAACCCAAATAACCTTTTAATGTATGATGTACCTCCTTTCAACTAACTTTTTCATGATTTCAGTGGGTGAAGTCTCAAGTGAGACCTTGAGCTAATGCCAAACTCATTGAACTGGAGGAGTCCCACCAGTTTCCTGGGCTCTGCTGTTGTGGGTGATGTGAACTTCTCCAGAGTGGGTCATAAGCCTGTCCCTGTTCTTCAGGATTTAGTGCCTGTTCAAATGCCCAGTGCTTGTGTTTGCTGGTCTTTCCCTCTTATGGAGGAAAGAGGCCCACTTCTGCAAACCTCCACTTCTTCCTCTGAGGGAACCAAGCAGTCAGTAGCTTTTCTGTCACTGGGACCAGCTTTCTCCTGAAGTTACTGAAAATCTGCTTATTCCTGATTCACTGTGGTGCTGGCAGTAGATCCAGCAGCCAGATGAAAGCTATCTGTGAGCTTTGGGTCACAGCAGGTCTCTATTGACTAGGAAAAATCATTTTGAGTGTTTGGTCTCCGTTTCATTTACTAGTTTGAAGTCTGTGGTGCTTTGTATTTTCTCACAAGATATGACAGTCGCTCATGAATGACTTTTATACCGTCTTGTGCCAGATACCATGCAGTACCTTGTTTTGTGAGTTTAAAAGCCTTTGCAGCAAGAGTCTTTACAATTCTTTGTGCTGTAGCTGTGAACATTGTGAATTTAGGAACATTTTGTTCAAAGGCCAGGGCATATGCTAACTCCACAGAGGCTGGGTTTAAAAGCACAGTGTTTGTTACCCCAGACATTGAAAGAATTTGTGTGGCTCTGTGTTCTCATGGGATTTTGTGTTAGTTCATTTTTATCAGATTTCACAAATAACTGCTAACATTTCCTATTATGCTAGCCTTAGATTTTGAGAATGATTTTACTTTACTTGTTTCTCAATAGAAGATCCATAGCTCAGAGAAAGAAAGGAACAGCACAACTGATGAACAGAAAATTTATGTACAGAAAATCACTCCTAGCTGTTTGAATCAATTGATGATGAAATTATCTATGAATGTGTATTTTCACTATTTGACCAGTTTTATATACAGCTCGATAATATTCATCATAAAAAATCTGTTATTTTCTCTGTTTTCAGCTACTAAATAAATTACAGGGAATAATGCTTTTATTATTCAGATAGATCTATACTGCACAGGTATCTACTGCCACCAAGTAATCCATTTTGTCACTTTGCACCCAGCGTACATGTGTGTTTCTGAAGCTTGATCCCATGTCTTTTATTTAAGTTCTTCTGCAGGCTAAAAAAGATGTATTTACTTCTGTTCATGGTGTTTTTTACCTTCTTCAAAATTTAAGTATAAGAATAATTGTGTCCCCTCCTTTTCAATCACCCTAGCTGTCTGTGGTCCTGTAATATTCTTAGAGACATGGAATGGGTTCTTAGTTCCTACTCCTGCTGTAGGGCCAGGACTGGTTTGGAGCTTCTGAAAATTAGAGGGAAAACAAAGTTTTTCTGCTAATGCCATGAGAAAAAGCAAATTCCTTTGTCCTCTGGTGAAGGTGGTGAAATTCAGTTTTGTGCTGGTCATGGAGTGGTTCCTCTGGATCCTGGATTCTTTGCCAGCCTCTTAGGATTCAGTGGCAAGGATGAGGGAGGCATCTGGCAAACGCTGGCCTTCTCCTCCCTACTCCTCCTGTGTGCAAAACCCACAAGGCAGTATCCTTATCTGAGGCACAGTGATGCTAAAGGTGTAGAGCCCATCACTGGTTCCAGGAACTCGCTGGGTCTCAGTCTGAACTGCTGAAAGAGGGTAAAGGGGATGGATGCTGCTGAGACGAGGTGAGATGGACCACGCAGGAAAGCCTAGGAGATGATTCTCAAATGATCAGGGCTGTACTTAGGAGAAGTTTTATATATGTCAACCTTGTTAGTGGGGAGGAAATGGAATTAAGTGAAAATCTGTGAGCTGGTTGTATGGTATGTATAAATTTCTTGAATTATATATTAGTTTTAGGATTAGGCAATTGAACCATAAAAATCAACTTGGCTGAGCCACTTTTTCTCAGCCATACATGCTCTGCTGGGCAATTGTAAAGTACCTATTATAAATAACAATTTCCCCTATTCGGTCCTTTTAACAATGTGCAAAGTAATTTTGGGCTTTACTTAATAGTAACTCCTCCCCTAATTTTTTTTTTTTTTAATAGCTCAATTTTAATCATACTTTACAAAGGAAGAAAATATGTCTCTTCAGAAAATTCTGTTTTAAAATAAGGTAAAAACTTATGCCAAATCTTTACAGCAGACACTTTCAATATATTTTAAAATGCTTGAAACAACATTTAGTTTCTAAATGTGCAATGTAAAAATATATTGAGAGTTGATTAACATACTTTCCAAGAAATGTTGAGAAGCATACTACATTTGCCACAGCCTTTGTAAAATATTTTGTTGTAATGTTTTGATAAAATGGGCTTTGAGGTATGACACATCATCCTCCTGTCAGTGGTCAGAAATCTGGATAAACTGCAATGGATTACATAGTTCAAGTGAATGAATACAGAAAACAAGTTCTTAGCTTGCAACCTCTGGCTGTTTGATATTCAGTCATAGCTGCTTTGTAACTAAAAATGCAAAAGCAGGAGTGGAAAGTCTGGACCTGCATGTGATTTTAGGTATGAATACGTAACTAGATATTTTGGATTACCTATATATATATATTCTACTATTTTGCATCTTCTGTGAAATATTATATACATGCTTTGTTCTCTCTCTTCCTGAAATCAGTTATAATCCATAGCAAATAACTATGGGCAGGGTTATAGAAAATCCAATTTGTGATAGAATTTCTCAGTAACACTGACATAAACTTACTTAGGATGTTTTAGAGAGATTTTTTAGCAGGAGTATGTTTAACTGGGTACATATGATATGGAAGATACTGTATATTCAGTCACAAGGTGGCAGGTTAACAAACTATATTCAAGGGCAAAAGAAGGGCAATATTTTTGGTTGCCAATTATTACCATCAGCAGGATTAACCAAGAGGAATGCATTGGCCATAAACCCCCACAAAAGTAGAGCACAAGTGGTTTGTTCATGTCACCAGAATTCCAAGATAAATGCTGTAAAAGGGACCAGCCATCATGTATAATATATCTACAGACAGTGCACATTTTTCTCTCACTGTACTTCAGGACTGAGACTTCTCTGGATGACAGTTATGGAAAGTCTGAAGTGTCTGGAATGTGCAAAAATAGAAAGTTCTGAATGCACTTAATAAAAGTTTAATTTGTGAGTTATATGAGCATAGAAATAACTACTGATGTGTGAAACCCAAAGGTGCATCAGTTCAGTCAAAGTTTTATATATCAACTTTTTACAGATTTAATTCTTTCTTGCAGTGCAGGCTTTATATCTCTTTCATTCCTCTTTCCTTACCCTGTTCCAGTTTTTTTAATGCCTTAATTAATCTGCTTGCTTACAGAAATCTTAAACCTCTCTTACTAGTGTTTCAAACTGTTTATCTTTTATACCAGTATGTTCTGGTGGTGTGGGGAAGTAATGTGTTTCATTAGCCTTTTTTTCCCCCTTTTGTTTTTTCTTTCTTTCCTTGTTATGGACTCTGAGAAGGGTGTCCTGTGCAGATCTTATGTCTTTCTCTGACTCCATTGCTTTATTTCTGAGGTAGTTCTTTCCCAGACTTTCAGTTTCCTGCGCAGGACTTGATCACAGTTTTGCAGGCGGGCCAGGACTCAGCATGAACTTCTGTGAGTTTTGGCTTGTCTTGCTGTTACAGTAGGGAAATATTATCGATGACTCTTCACCCCCAAGTCTTGATCATCAATGTGGGGCCCTTACAGCTTTGCAAAGCTTAAACAAAACATGTAAACAATACTCTGTGGTCTGCATGGTTCCCTAATTTCTCTCAAAGGCTCCCACATCAGTGACCATTGCGTATAGACAAGCAGAACCAAATCTTGGTGTGTAGCTGGAGAGTAAAGTGAGGGATTATTATTACAGCAGTATTCTGATGATAAGTAGGGCCTGGGTAAAGAAAATAAAAAAAAAGGGCTTTTTTTTTTGGTCCTTCTGCATAGTTTGCATGTTATTTGCCTTTAGAGATACGAAGGGATTTTGAATGGCTTGCTTGTAAATATCAGCTAAATCTAAGTATTATTTCTAAGCTCAATGGGAAACATTTCCTTGTTTTATTTTCAAGTTGTGATTGAAGAGCCATAGAACAGAGCTGCTATTCACTAAAGGTGCATTGTTTTAGATCTGGTGTCAGCAGCAAATCACCTTCCAAGGGAGTGTGTGGGGTAGACTTCAGCTGGCCTGAAGTCTCTGTGGAATAGTTGGACTATGCTAGGAACCTTCTGCACACGTCAGGGTGATATGCATGGAAGGAAAGCTGTAACACCTGGAACAGAAATCCGGTTTCTAAAGTGATGAGTAATGTTTACTGACATGTGTGGTTTGTGTGTCCAATTAGGAATTATTTATGTATAGAGAAACCAATGGTCCTTGGACATCTGTCCATACTCAGGTCTATAAGAATCGCAGCCTCTGATGCAATAAAGTTTTCCTGTTCCTGTTCAAGTTCCTGTCCTGCTTTTGGAACAAGATGATGTCGTTTCTTTGACCAGCCTCTAACTTCACGACAACAAGGGAGGTCATTTCTCCTTCAGTGTCCCGACTTTGATGCCCTGGTGTAAATCAGGAGTAACCTACAGAAGTTTGTCTATGCACTGAATATGAAAGTAGCATGAGGGAAGTAAGATCTGCGTTTGCTGGATCTGAGGAAGTAATTCTCTGACCTCTGGTGCTACTTATTTCTGGCCATATTTCAATATAATTGGTCAAGAGAGTGGTGGGACAGTGCTGTTCTACTGTTCAGAGTCACGCCCATCTCAGATCATGACTGACTCAATCCATATATGTGTGCAAGCACCAGTGTCCCTTGGGACTCTTCAGTTATCTCTGCTATCTGTACCTTATAAAAAACTCTATCAGCTATTTAATGCTCTTAAAAACTGTAGGACTTGCTCTAGATCCAGAGCCTGATTCCGGTCTAGTGCAAATGTGGCCTGGCCCAACTCCCGCAGTGTAAAAGGCAGTGTGCTCACAAGGCAGGCTGTGCCTTTGATGGAGTTAAAAGTGAAGGCAGCAAGTGGGAGATCAGGTTTTGTGTGGGGACTGACAAGCTATGGGAAGTGCTGACAGATATGTGAAAAGAGAAGAAATCAGACCCAGAAGAAAGTGGTGTTGGCAGAGGTGGTCAAAGATAAGGGATGCATCATCTCCTCACCAGAGGAGCCTGAGGAAGTGGTGGAAGGGCTTCCTCTGAGAAGGTCCTCCATGCTGCCTTGGTGAACATAAGGACTCAGATCTAGATGATGTGAGGAGTAGATGAATAAGAAAGAATGGGAAGTTACTAGCCAGGGGTGGTGGATTCTTCTATTTCCTTCCCTAGAACAGATACCAGCAGTAGGTGCCTTGAGACATGATGACTGCTGACTCAGAATTCAGAGATTTTCTTTCCTTGTGCAGCCAGACAATTATGATGCCTTTCATGATATGTTGTGTTATACGCAGGGACTTACAAATCTTTTCCTATATGCTGCTGGAGATCTCCTTTATGGCTGTAGTATAGGAAACAATATATAACCACACAGTTTGGAAGAGGCTCTATCTCTTCTTGGTTTCCCATGCTTATTGTGTTCTTTCTAGTCCTGCTTGTCTTGAACTCTGCATGTCAGCTGGGCTGGGAAAGAAGGCATTTGAAACTGTGAAAAAAACCCCACCAAATGAAATATTAAGGGTTAGGAGCAGAAAGAAATCAAAGAATCCATTCGTGTTCCTTGAGAAAACACAAGTCAAGGAAATTTATAGAATAAAAGAAAAGCTAGAATATATCCTTGATGTATTGTGTTGAGGGAAAAATAAGTAATTAAAGTTCCTTGCACACTGCTTCAAGAGGTGGAGTGAGAGGCGAATGGCATAAAATAGCTAAAGCTATTTATGTAAAAAAGTCATCTTGATTTTAAAAAAAAGAGCACTGGGAAATTGGCAAGGTAGAGGGATGGCTTTGAGGTGTACTTGAACTTTTCTCATATTCTTGCAATATTACTTGATTATTTTTCCCTATCTGTGATTGATAGAAAAAAGCTCTGAGCATAAGAATTATTTGGTAGAATGGCTTCTAAAGGTCTGATAAAGACAGCAACCCTGTAACTAGTTCTGTGATTGTTGACTGTCTACTTTTGATTTTATGGAAATGTGTTCCTTGAAAATTATCTTTTTCTGCTTTGACTTTACTTTGTTTTCTTGCTATACTAGTTTGTGGACTTGCTGATAGTGATGGTTGAAGATCTTCACCATAGTGTGAGCACCTCTTTACTGGCACGAAGATTTTCCTGGGATAATGCTGAGTCAAAGCAAATTGTTCCAACGCTACTTTTTTTTTTCTCCCCCCTCTCCCTCTACCTTAACCTAGGACTTTTGATGGAGTGCACTTTAGGTTCTTTTTATTCCATCTACATTTCTGGTTTTGTTTTTGATGTCTGGAGGGAGCTCTAATAGTTAAATACAGTCCTAGTAATTCTTCTAGCTACACTGCACAATTTTTTTTTCAGTGTATTGTGGATCTAGGATTAACACTCTGTCTGAGGACTTTCATCTAAAATCCTCTCTGTTCCAAAGACAGTTATGTTGAACATAAGCTGCTGAATACAGGCTTCCTCTGTTGAAATGGGAGATTTGTCTGTATGCTGATGGACTAGACTAATGTTTGTTTGAAAGCTTGTTCTTTTTCCTGTTCTTTAAGGCCAGACTAGATATGTTAAATTCTGCGATCTTTGCTGCTTTGATCGTTCACAAGGGAAGCCCTTGGGC
The DNA here is from genome assembly GCA_013396735.1 of Grallaria varia. NCBI lineage: Eukaryota > Metazoa > Chordata > Aves > Passeriformes > Formicariidae > Grallaria > Grallaria varia. Next base: position 1,242,304 of record VWZG01004512.1, on the reverse strand, counting down.
AAGAAAGAATATTATAAAGCTGGATGTTTATGACATAAGGAAGCCTGGACTTCTGAGCAGTGTTTCTCTAAAGATGGTGCCCTTAGAAAACATCAGAGAGGTTTTCATATATGCAGGTGCATGCACCTGTGAACGTGTTTGAGAACTATCAGGTCACATAAAAAATAACAGAGTACATTGAGAAATATCAGAAAATACTTTAAAATGTTGTGAAGCTTTTTTTCAGTTATTGTTGACAATACAGGAAGCTACTGTGCAGGAAAAATGAACTTTGAAATTTGAGAACATGTAAATAGATGTTGATATAAAGGTTTACAGATTTCTGTATGTCTTAAAATTATATGAATATTATCCATGTCTCTCAACTAAATAAGAAACAGTATTTCACAAATTGCACACTGCAATATTAAGATAAATATTTCTTTCTTTCATATTTCCAGCAAAGTGGAATAAGCTGTTCTTTATGATCATTGCCCCACAGAAATTGAAAATGTTTCATAAAATGCATAGCACAGATATTAAAAATAAGAGACTTTGCAAGTCATCTTTTGAAATCCATCCTGATCATAGATTTTATACAAGGGAAAACTGTTAAGAACTTGAGGAACTAAACTTTTCTCAAAAGCAGCCATAGCTTTTGAAATATTTCTGAGTTTTATGTCCAAGAGGGTTTTAAAAAAATGGGATGGGAGCAGGAGTAGGTTGTCTGTTTGAAGCATGGATTAGGACTGGTTGTTCTGAAGTCCCTCTCATGTCAACTGTGCTCCACACAAAAACAGTTGACTAGTTATAATAATTTTACTCATAGGTAAAAAGCAATATATGCTTGGATGCTTTACTGGTGAGGATGTGTTGTTTTGGTTTTTTGTTGTTTTTTTTTGGTTTGGTTTTGTTTGGTTTTTTTTTTTTGTTTTTTTGTTTTTTTTTTAAATTGATAATTTTCATTGCAAATATCTATTCTGTCCTCCTGATTCAGTGCAGGGTATTTTTGGCAACCAGAGAAGAATGCTAAAAATGAAGAAGTAATAATACTTTAACCCACCCATCCTACTGATTCTGATGCATTCAGGACCAGCACCCTCCTTTATCTTTGAGATGTCTGAAGATGTATGAAAATCACAGAATGGCTGAGGTTGGAAGGGACCTTGACATCAGCTAGCCTAGTCCCCCCCCATAAAGCAGATTCACCTAGAGTAGGTTGCACAGGACTGCATCTAGGTGGGTTTTGAATATCTCCAGACAGAGATAAGAGTCCAAGATGAATCCAAGTGCTTGACCTAAGACTCATGGTCCCAAAACACAGTGCCAGCTTTCATAACAATATGGTTTCTTTGAATAATGGACAAGCCTGGTTTATGAAAAATACCTAGATTCAAAAAGCAATTTAAAAAAAATGACAGAATAACCCTTATTCACTGTAGTCTGCTAGATAAGAAAGCAAAGAGACAGGAGCATAATAAGAAGTTCTGTTTGCTGACAACTTAATCAAAAAATATCATCCCACTGGGCACACAAATACACAGTTTGGAGGAAAATATACAGGTGAGGACTATATGTTGCATTCTGTTCCTTCCCACAAAAGCAGCTGAGTGTATTTAAGGGCCTCATCTTCGTGAGTTAGTAATGTGGGCAGAAATGATGAAAGGACACAAAGCACTGTTTATGATCTCTGTCTCTATTTCAAATGGTGGTTAGCTTCTGTGGCCATGTTGGCTTCTTTGAACAGTGTTCCTGTGTCTTCTCTGCACAGACAGGGGTAGTGATCCCTTCTGAGCAAATACTTATTGTTTTCCATTAGTGAAATGCTGCCGTTTGTGATAGCTGGGAAGAGGCAGAAGTATCCCTTCTCCCTCAGGACCTTGTCAGATAACTGCATTTACACCAAGCTGACTGTGATTTCATTGACCTTTCTTTCAAATAATTCTGTCTGTAACTGGAACCCTTGCTTTTTGTGAATATTCAAACCATCCTCATATGCAAGCAGTGATGCTGAATGTATCTTATCAGTCATTTGCAAAAAAAAAAAAAAAAAGAAAGTTGGCATGTGGGGTGACTATGTATAGGTAACACCCGGAGATAATATGGAAGATGAAAACTAATATTTTAATTCAGCCCCAGAAGTTGTTTACATTTCCAGAGGGCAATGAATGAAAATAAACCTGACATTCATATCAATGTTCATTACACTATAATTAGCATAGCACAATGGTTAAAGACAATAAGAAGTATATATAATTTATTCTTTTTAGTCTTTCTCTCACCCCCCCCGCCCCATTGATCATTTTCCTCAGAACTACATCTTGGAACAGTGGAGAAATGAAGTGACAACTTTGTCTTCTGCCTAAAGTCTTTTTAAATTTTTTGTCTTCTTTTTTTTTAATTAGTACTTTATGGTGATCAAGATTTTTATGACATTGCTGATATTTCTGTTGTCTTTAGTTGGTGCTGAAGATGTGAAACACTTCAGAAACTAGTTTTAATTCAAAATGGAACTATGGTCCCTGAAAGCATTAGCTCGGGAGAGAACAGACTTAGTCAAAATAATGTGACACTTTCTATTTCTCCACTCTTGCTAAAACTTAAATTGAGAATCTACCTTCTCGGTGACCTCTCACTTTTCAAAAGCTTACAGCCTCAGTTCCCTGTCTAACTATTCCACATTACAAGTTATGGCTGAAATTGTTACTTTTGTAGTAAAATATTCTTGAAAACTAAGTGTCTTGCCAACTGTTATGTCTAGGGAAGCGTGAAAATTATAATAAGAAAAAGATTTGCTTGGTATTCTTTACATTTACACTTTCAAATTCCAATTACAAAAAAAGGACTTTGCTAAAATGTAAACAAATATCAAGTTATCTGCAGTGTCTTGTTCAAGTTTAGTGATGAATGGCTTTTAAAAAAACCATATTTTCTCAATCCTCAGAAGCTTTACTCAGTGGGAAAGAGTAAATACTGAATAAGTTCTTGTGATGTCGAAGGTTAGACTTTCTTCTGAAAAAGTTTGCCCCTACTTCTCTTGTTGCTCAACCACACTTATTTTAGCAAGCATGGGAAAAAGAAGAATGAGATTTGAGAAGCTTGAAGAACAGAATTTGGCAGTACAAGTTAGACAAGCCCTGAAGTTTCTTCTATCTCTTCCTTAGTCTTTGTCATGTGTAATTTAGTGGAGGTTGTTGGGTATTTTTTTGAATAGCTAAATTTTTGTTGCTGTGAATCCCTGAGTTTGATACAAATCTTTTCCTGCTGTCCTTACCAATCCTGAGGGAATTAATTTCTTCAGTTTGCTGTCATTCTTAAAGAGCTTTTTCATGCACACACACCAGAAACCCTCTGCAGTTTACTGGTGTATGCAGCACATTTTGTGCCTGCAGGATAACAACTGTTTGCTTTTTTAATGCATGTAAAACCATTGTGTGGGCAGGCTTGTCTTCTGCTGGTGTTCACTAATTGTCCCCAAGATGATAGAACCTTTTCACCTGTTGGAAGAAGCATGTTTGCTTTTCACAAGAAGCTTTCTTGTAGCTTTTTATCTAAAGGACCTATCAGGACCTAATTATTCTGAGCAAGAACAGTGGAAATGTGAAATTATTGTGAAACAATCCTTTTCCTGCACTACTGCTAGTCATGCAGAATGAATCATAAGCTTAGTGAACACCTTTGAGAACAACGCCGGCAACTGGCAATAGATAAAAGACGAGAGAAGACTGGTAACAAAGACAAGGAACCGTAGGCACAGTGTGTAACTCAGCAGGAATGTATCCAGACACTCTTACAGAAGAGATTACAGTGAAGCATAATGTCACAGGGAAATAAAACTCCTCGAGTGGTGCAAGTAATGGATTTTTCAATCTAGTGGCCAAAATTAAGCGTTGTGTTTGTGTGTGGGGGGAAGGCTCATGTCGACTCAACGTGCACGACTCTGAGGTATTTTTGGTAACACAATGTTCAGTGACTATTGCTATGACTCTAGAAAACACTTAGTACAAAACTCAAATAATTATCTTTTGAAGGTATTTAAACCTTTAAAAATGAGGTTAGTTCCAAAATGGATGTGCTGTTCTACTTTTAAAATATTAAAATGCTTCCATTTCCCCTCCTTCCTGCCTGAAAGTATTTAACTTGCCTGGTCAAATTTGTGGATTCTTGTCTTGGGGTGCTTTAGAAGGTAGAAATATAAAAAAAGGACTTCTATTTTTGTGTAAATTTGCTGAATGGTTTTATCATACTTATGCAGAATTGTGTTTGTGTATACACATTCCCCCTAGTTCCCGAAAATGTAATGATACATGGCAAGTAACTTGTCAAACATTTCTGTCAATACATGCTTTTTTCAAAAAAAAAAAAAAAAATTCACAAAAAAAGCAGCAACAAACTTCTGATGGGTCACATTGAACTTGTAATAATTTAGATTTTCTATTTGAAGCATCAAAAATATTCCTCTTTCAGAAGATTGCATTTTCCCATCAATACTAACAAGGTTTATGATCACTGTGAGTCTGCTTTCTCTTTCTTTAAAAATACATATAAACAGGAAGTGTTCTGTGATAGGACAGCCCTAAAATTTGAGGAACAACATATGCCTTCTTGCCTGTGCGGTTTTTGTTTTTCATGTAGGGTAGGTGTTCGTGACTGGGTAACTAACAAGATTCCGGTTCAGATATCAAAACTTTTTCCTTACTTCAAGGGCAGAGAGGCTTTTGCAGACAGCCTAAGCTTCTTGCTCTCTCCAGGCACCCCAGACTTTGTTAGAGATGCTCTGAGTTTCCTGGTATTTCCTCTAGAGAGAATATGTGTTGCCACCCTGGCAGCAGTGTGAACTTGAACTAACGATGTCCATGTATTATTATTTTTAGTAAACTGAGAAAGGCAAGCAAGGGAGGCACAATATTTAATCTCAGAAGTCTTGAGGCATCTTTTTCTTGCAGTGCTGAAGAGAGCTCTGAGACTGTCTTGGGGATGGGAAGGAAGGGCAGCACGACATTGTAACAGAAAAGAGTTGTAATTGTCAGAGAACTGTTTGCCATCGAACCATATAACTCTCGGGCTTCTTGTCTCTGTTTGTCTCAGACTAGGAAACTCGAGGTGTGAAGGTGTGATGCAGCAGCGCTCCATGTGCTGTCACCCAGCTAAAGACCGTGAACACATCAGAATATTGCTGTAAATGCAGGAGCTTTCACCTGGGACACTTATGCTTCATACTCTATACTGGAAAAACACACTCTTGAAACTGTTCTCCCTTAAGAAGGTCTTACTTGATGTTTAAAATTAATTGTACTGTTTGAGAACGTTTTAGCCCCCCCAAAACCCTGCCATTTTTGGGTTTCAGCTGCTTAGAAATGTGTGGGGAGGGGGAAAACATCACATTCGTGTAGTGTAGCTAGGCTCAAGTCTCGCATTTTAGGAAGGTTGCAAGAGGGACAGAATCTGTTGATTTTGTGTGTGTTCATGAAAGGTGTAATGTGATGTTGTTTTCTTTCAACGTGAAATGTGATTCCTTAAAATACTTCTCAAAGTTGTTATTTTTCCTTTAAAAATGATTTGAAAGAGCTTACCTCCCATGTACAGTAAAGAGAGATCAAAACAGTAAGTACTATGAAAATAAATAGAAATATATTAGGGGGCAAAGCAACTTTTAGTAGCCTGGAATTTTATGTCAAATGGGTTTGACGGAGTGTTGAGCAAAATAAATTGCTACTGTGAGATGGAATGAGGTTTTGAGTCCCTTTTTTGTTGTTCTTTAGTACTGGCTCTAATATAATTTAGTTTCTTATGCTACAAAAAAAGTTTGAGTCCTTTTTCTTGTAAAAAAGTATTAATATGCCACAGCAGGAAATAATAAAAAAATAAGAAATCACTTTTGAGCTATTTTGTATCAATGTAGTGGTTGTGGTCAAGTTTGTACTGTTTTGATGCTTTGTAGGTTTAATTGTATAGCTGTCCTTTGGAGGTTTCCTGGCAGTATCCTCAGATGCCTACTGATTTTTGGAGGGAGGAAGAGGGAAGGACTTCTTGATTTAATTTTTTTTTTGCATAATTTCAAAATGTTGACTACGTTGTGTTAAGTGGTTGATCTTTAGGTTGATTTGCATTAGTGTTGCACAGGATTAATTTTCTTTATGGAAATAAAAGTCCAATTTTAAATTTCATCTTGGTACACTTCTCAGCCTGGTCTCCACTTAAACCATGTCTTTTGTAAAATAAATCACTTAATCTGGAGAGTCATTAATTATCTCCAAAAACATGTACCTCACTGCTGTGCACCAATATGCATCATGCACTTTTGAGATGACTCTCCACAGAGCATTGGTGCAAATATGCCAACATTTAAATTTTGAATACCAATGGATCCAGATGAAAGCCAGTCACAGAGGTCCCCATCTGTCAAATATCTGTGTACTTAACTTTTTGCACATGAATATTATGTAAAATTAAGCACATATGCTGAGGCCCATTTGTGTTATTTCCTTCTCACTAAGGATATGAAAATGAATATTAATAAACTCTGCAGAAGAGTCTTTCAAAGATGACTTTATGTAGGCAGGTGCTTAATTTTTAAGGTCTGTGGAGTCACAGTATTTGCATCTGTAAAATGTAAACAGGTGCACAAGACTTGGCAGAACCAGTCCAGGTGTCTAAACAGGTGTATTTATAGTATCAAACCACACTGGTTTACTCAGAATAAAGCCATTATTTGAGTGACTTTTCAAGCTGAAAAGGCCCTGGGAATTTGGAATGGCAATGAAGTTCCAAGTATTATTAAAAGAAAAATAATCTTGTACCAGCTTCATATTAATTTTAATTGTATTACACCTCATTCTTAATTCAGATGAGCTAAATTCATCATTGACTGTAAATCCATAGGGTATTTATTTTCACTCATATTTTCTCCCATGAAATGTAATATTAGCACATCATATTTGAGTCTTTGCTTATTGCAAATAAGTGTGTTTTCTATTCAGTGATAATTTAATATTCAAATAGTGTATACTTGAGCAATATGATTTAATTCTGCAGTTTGTTTATATTTGGAAGGCTAATGTTTTCCAAACTACAATTTAAGGGTGCATATACCAAGGCAAATTACAAGTTCCCAAGGGAGTCAAGTTGTGTAAATTGTCAGCTTTTATTGACAGGCAAAGGAAAGTTCTGTGCTCTCAGGTTCAGTGTTGTGAGGCCAGACAAGAGTAGGGTAGCAAGCAAATCAAGAGAAATAGGAATTTGCTTAGCAGGAATTCCCTACAGAGTAGATAAAATTGTATGACTTGTGTAAATCACTGCAGAGAGAGTGAAAAAAACGGATTGTAGTTATTAATCTTCGTAATTTTTCCCTTATTCTAAAAAGAAATTCCATAAGCCTTCTATTTTAGGGGACGATGGTGCTATTTAAGTCCCTGCCATCAGTTGGGTGATCTATCACTGCATCTCATCCAGAGCAAGTCAGCTCCCTTCTGCCAGTGCAGGCAACACTGCACATATGAAATCTTGGTTTTCTCCAGCAGAGGTGGGACTAGTATTTTATCAAGGATTTCTGTGAAAGTAATATGCATTTCTTCAAAAACACCTCCCTTTGATGGGCATTAAAAAAAAAAAAAATCGTTAAGACTCATCACTATGTATGTTTATTTAGTGCTGGAAAATATTGGGGCCAATTCTACCTCTGTAAGGCATTGCTGTATTTACTACAGATTTACACCATCACCTGAAACTGCAGCGATTATAGCATGTTGACAGCACAGAAACAGGGTCAACTTTTGAACCTTTAAGTACAGTACAGCAATTATTCTGCACTTGAATGTTGTGTTGGTGATGCTCGGTAGTAAAGAATTATGGTCCAATTTCTACGCTGCCTAGTAGTTTCAGGGTGTTCTAAACATGACCTGTCTCAGTTAGAACCCTCCACTCTTTTCTCAGCCTTACTTTGTTGAGATTCTTGGAAAAACTTGTGAGAGTACATGTGGGCACAGCAATGCACTTATCTCAAGCTGGTGCCAATTTTCTAGTGCCCTGTGACATCACTTTGATTCAGCACCTTCTTATCTGCTTAGACAAGCCTGGCAGAGTGTAAGATCATCAACTATTATCGTATCACTTCTCAATCAAAGCAATTTGTACTACATGCTGTCAGTTGCTTTCAGAAGTGAAAATGATGATGGCCAGCAGCACTTGGAAGCTGATAATTGCTTGGCATTAGAACTAGCAGGGGAGGGCAGGACATTCTCCAGGAATACTCACTTGAATTTCAACTTGAATTTTTTCTACTCTGTTCATTCTTCCTGTGAGCACTTGGGCGCTTGATCCTGACCAACATGAAACTTAACTTGATGGCTGATATGCATTGTGAGGTCATTGCTGTCAAAGGGACATTTTGTTGGCTTTAAAAAATTTTTCAAGGACTAGAAATTTCAATAGCGAGGCATGCACCTTGTTTGGTTACTTTAGCAAAAGAAAAAAACCACAAACATAAGAAATTTAAATATTTGGCACCTCTCCGCCTCCCTGAGTGCCAAAATTCCTCTGACTGAGGCCAGAGACAGTTACATTGCATTGGTAGAAACAATTCTATGATGTGAAAGGCTCGTTTATGTGTTTGGTGCAACTGGGGAAGGGAGACACAATGATGCAACTTCATTCCTCTGTTGCAATGAACATTCAACCTCAGGCATCATAAGCTTGCAGAAAATTTCTTTGTAATCAGAATGTAAGCCATTGTTTCTTTTCACATATGTGAAATTCTGATTACCTGTGGATAATACAATTTTTATCTACAGTTGCTGGAGATGTTGATTTTGCTTTGCTCTGTTGCATAGCATAGATTGGCCCCCAGGGGAATGTTTATGTCTTACAGACTTGCTGTAGATTGAAATCATGGAGGTTTTGTGGTTCTTGTTTTCTCATTGTCTTCCACTCATTCATGGCTCACCTGTAAAGTTATAACTCCTTCTAGGGTGAGCCATGGTATGGGTCTAAACAGGAGAAATCCAACAGTAATTTTGTTTTCTGTAGCTTAAATATGAGACTGAATAGATCAGTTCTGTTCCTTGATAATAGATTTATACAGTGGTGGGGCCAAGGGCAAGTGAAGTTTCTTCCCTTAATCCTTGTTGTGTACAAAATTACTGTGCCTGATTTGTCCCTCTCAGGTAGTACTGTGTGATTTCTGGCTGTTCACTGCCTCATGTGTCCCCCCTCCTCCTTCCCCAGCTTTTTGTATCACACTATTCCAACTTTAATGTCAGCCCTCGTCATTATCTTTTCAAATTACATTTAGTTGGATCTTTAAAAGGGAGAGACAATGCTAAGTGTCTAAAAAAGCTTGGTTTCTGCGCTGATTGTATCTTCTCTTTTTACTGAAAGATATTTCACTAAAAGATATGGCTTTCCCATTTAGGGTCTTCACTATTACAGACTTCATACAGCTGCTACAGAACCACAGCTTTCTATAAGTTCAGTAAATGTAGTTTCAACCACAGTGTAATCTTGCTATCACATTTCAATTTAATGTGGTCTTCACTGGAACTTTATCAAAGTAAATTCTATCACTTTGGAAATGTTTCCTGATGCAAGTTACTCATAACATACATACCTGCACACAAATTGCCCTTCTCTGTATACTTCATTATTTCTAACACATCAAAATATCCAAATTTGACACGTCAAAAAAAATACAGAATTAGAATAAAATATTTCTCTGAATTGTGAACTTCAAAGGGAAATACCACTTACAAAGGCATTGGTCAAATTTCTGCTTTTTCACATCCCTATTCTGAACTACACAAGTGCTCCAACTCAATGGTTTATTTTTCTCATTCCTTCCTCTTTTTCCTTTTTTTTTAACCTGTGGACTTATATATATATTATTGCAGATTTATGAGTTTATTTTCAGAATATATTTTAAACTCTTCTTTGGCTCTTTCTGCTGAGTCCTTTCTTGCTTCATTGTCTCATCAAAGGCTCTGAAACCAAATGTATTAACCCTTTATTGTCAGCAGTCCAGCTGTTTGTCAGAGTAAACTTAAATCTGCTTCCTCAAAAGCGAAAGTGGTTAGAGGCTTGTTTCAGTCAGCTTTGCATTATTTATACTTCTTAAATACACAGGTTTCTAACATCAAGAAGAATCTGAGAACAGTGGCATAGTAGTTACTTAGGGTGGTATTGAGTAGCTTTGTAGCGATGTAAATAATTATTTCTCCCCCACAAGACAATAACTATGGGCTTGAAAAAAAAACAAGTTCAATAGGAAGGTGAGTGAGGAACCCACAAATTTTTGGATGAGCCTCAAGAATTTTGGAGTTAGTGTATTTTCATTTCCTTATGCCATATGTCTTCTCCTTTAAGATTATTTTCTGTGTAATTTCTGTACTGTTCCTTAGAAACATGAGAAAGGATTAGAATGGTCCGGCTCATAGCATGTAATACAGGATTTTCCCCCCTTTCTTCTGAGCAGTTACTCACTTAATTGAAGAACTAATGCCCAACTGTGTTACAGGAAGGGATAGAGATGGAGATAACACCTTCTCCTAAGCTGCAAAGCAGAAGCTTCTTGCCTGTGTATCCTTTAGTGTATTCAGAAACAGGTGCATCCAAAATAGTCATGGGAATGTAGTATAATAACATATTTTGACGCTGTAGAACTGGAAGAAAATCAATACTGTTAAGTCAGTTTAACCACAAACAGGGCAAAAGAGAAAAGAAAATAAACCCAAAATATTAGGGAGCAGGACAAGCTGGCAGCTGTGTGTCAGAGTCCCCCAGCACAAGGAAGGGAACACATTGTTCTTCCCTAAGAAACCCAAACAGATTCTAGCCTGTGCAAAGTCCTAAATATCACAAGCGCTTTTCTGAAATATATGTGTGCACTCATATTCCTTAGGGAAGTTGCTGTTTTACTGGAATACAGTAATATTAGACTTGTGTTCACTGAAGTCAACGAAAGGATGTGTTCTGACTTAAAATGGGATCAAAGTTTTCTGAGTAATTTCTACTGTCGTTTATTGCAAGTAACAGTGATACCTGCTACAGGGAGAAACGAAGCTTTAGAAGCATTTCGGATGCTACTTAAAACATTGCCCTTGAATAATTACTTTTTAGACAGATGAGGCTACATGCGGTCTCAAAGAATGGGAATGGGCGGGTTTTGAGGGATGTTGGAATTAGAGGGCAGCATGCAAACCGCAGGAGTTGCCTAAGCTACACTTTAGGAAACAAATGTTCTTGAGTAACCTTTGGTCCTTTGACAGGCAGTGTCAAGTTTTTCTCTTCAGGGAGGATACTGTACAGTCAGGTGGGATGGGTGTATCCAGTGTGTTGTCTGGACCTCACTAAGTCCCTGTGTGGGTCCATCCAGTGAATGTGAAGTGTGACCACACTGTTGCTGTGAGTGTTCTGTAGCAATGGCCATCCCAACCAACTGAGCTAATTTCCTGGTGCTTGCCTGAGTAAACACAGAGCCCAAACAGCTCCAGAGGCTGCTTCCCCATCAGTGTCTTTATGGTTCACGCAAAGTATGGTTTGACTTGCTTGGGGATATGATTTTCCTTTATACTCACCCTTTCAAGTATTTAAGGTTCAGGAGTCTTCTGACTTTGCTCTTCTTTCTGTGCCTGAGTTTGATTCCTAACATGTGCTTGTAGCGACTTTATTGTGGTAAGTCTTAACTAAGTGAATGCATCACTTCTACACAAATACACATTTGCCTGTGTATTAACATATTTGGGATATGCGATATCCCTAGTTACTAACTTTTCTTCATTTAGAATCTCTTGGTAATGATATTTTTGAAGCGGGTGATGTTTATCTATTTGTTGAGATTAGCCATTTGCTCTTTTCCTCTGATTATAATTACTTTCTTACCCAGGACAAATTGCCACTGTATTATTGAATGTGCATTAGTGAGGGAATTTGGACTTTGCCTGGCAGGGAAAATGTTACAGGTATGAACTGAGATGTGTAATAATCTTCACAAGAGCTGTCTGATTTCTTTTTGACAGTTTTCCATCAAAACTGTACTCTTATTGAAGTTGAACTGTTAGAGAAAATGGATTATTCTGTCAAACTTTGATAGGAAAAAAGTTGAAGCATTAGCATTTGATAACTGATTCATTTTCTTTTGACTTGAACTTTGAGTATCTACTATTGCTATACTTAATATCATATGCACACATAATTTGCATTTAAGCTTTTGTTCATCTTGTCCTACTCTCTTTCTCTGCTCTAAGATATGGTTAAGTAAAATTTTGTCATTCGTGGCAGATGTCCCCCAAACCATTCTTAATGTGTTTAAGTATTCTACCTCCACAAGTGAACTATTCCAGTGTTTTTACTTTTTTTTTCCAATCCAGAGCAAAAATAAATATGCGATATTCAATTTTAAAGTAGAAAACCTTGCAGTTGTAGACCAACTCAACAATATCTTGTCCTGCTCTTTTAGGCAATGATTCCTTCATGTTGTGCAAGGTAAGTAGAACCATATTTAGGGTTTATGAAAGTCATGTTTTGCTGGGAGGCTAAAAAGTCCCAAACAAACAAACCAAAAAAACCCCTGAAAAATATGTCTTCGTTTTGTGGAGTTCTTCTTTGTTAGAATTAATCTCATTTGTATGTGTGAAACTGTCACTGAAGTGTTACCAGACATTCAAAAGTTTGTTTCAGGATTTAGGTTCTGGTTTTCTCCAGTGGGGTATAAAATTAACTGTGCATTTCAGCATTTTCTGTGATTACTTTGCTTTCATTAATCCTGCTAATTACATTCTGTTTTCTTCTGCTTGAATGTGGTTAGGACATTTCATTTTCCTATCCTTACTCTTTGTGCTGTCTTGCACAACTGCCTTAACATGATTCCTTTTGGAAATCAGTGAAATACTTTTGTTTGTGTTTTTTTCCCCTTTATAAAAAGTTCAGATTAGGAAAACAGCCACCATCAAAATCAGACTTTCACAATCGCAGCTCTAGGAAATCTGGTTCTAAATCAGCCTTACAGTCTCCTGCATTTCTGGGAGATTCCACCCAGGGAGTGGAGTGAATGAACATAAACCCGTGCCTTCATGAAATTTGCCACTGTAGCTTTAATTCAGAGCCTTCAGTTCAGACATCTGAAATACCTATGTGAAAGTTTAGGAGAAAAATCATGTAAGAGAAACATTATTAACCTTGTGTGCTGTTTTCTCCCTGTTCCCTAATGGGGTAAGTCAAAAGAAGTCTTCATTCATATGGAAATTTGCCCATGTGTACCAATGACAGATGCACTGTGAGGCAAGAGCATGGGCATGGATATGTGATTACAAAGTGCATGCTGCATTCTCAGTTTGTGAGGTGGCTGATTCCTTCATAATTTATTATTTATCAATCAGTCATAACGGCTGGCCCGAAACTGTTTCTAACAGGCTTCACAAGCTGCATCTCTCTGAGCTGAAAATAAATGTTTCCTTACTTTATACTACGTTAAGGCGAATCAGCACAGCTCTGACGTCACCTTGCAGGCTTTAAAAATTTATGGAGGTGATAACCTAATGGCTGATCTTCTGTAGTTCTTGTTGGAAATGTTTCTGAGGCATAATATTTAACGTTTTACAAGTGGTGTGTTGGTGGTTATCTCTACCACTATATCTAGTTATATCTGTTTCAGACTGCATGGTGATTAAATCTAGACTGGATACCCGGCTGCATGTAGGATGTAAGTGCCTGTGCACTATTACTTTTAAACAAAGTAAATGGTGGTCACATAAAAGGACTCGGGAGAAAAAAAATAAAATAGTGATGTCAGAATGAAATTTACTAAAAGCACAAGACTGTGATTGTTTTAAAAGCTCAACTACAGACAAAAAAATCAATATATGAACATTTCTTTTTATTAACTGTTTCATTTTCTTAAAGTCAAAAATTAAATCGTACAGCTTTTTTGAATATGTACATGTAGTAGCAGACATGATTTGTGTTTTCTTATAGAAAATAGGTAGCATTTTAAAGGCTGTTGAAGAGCTCTAGGCTATATCTAAAACCAGAATTAATGCATATTCTAATCCCCAACATGCCTTTGAAAATATCAAACAGCATTTATTAAGTGGAGAAATATAAACACGAGGTCACATTTCTCGTTCTGCATGCATTAACACATCAAATTGGGAAAACAATTTCTGACCATGAAACAGAGGAAACAGTTATATTTCTGTTTTCACACTAGCTAAAATTGGCCTAACTTGTCCTGATGAAATACACTTAGTTTGGAATAAAAGATGATTGAAATAATCTAGATTTTAGGGCATGCATCTCTCTCCCATTTGCTGCTGGAGAATGATGGAGATAATTGTTTTGACTTCATCATTTGCCTTTTTAGTACAAATAATATTATGCTTAATAGTAAATCAAGATGACCTGGCAGTTATATATTCAGATTGAACAGATAAAAGGGAGTTAAAACACTGTAATGAGATCAGAGCAAAAAATCATTTTGATTGACTTACAATGAAACAATTTTATGATGGAAAAAAAGAAGGAATGAAATTTTTTTGCTCTTTTTTTTTCAGGAACAAAATAAAACTAAATTTATTCTAACTTACATAGGCGGTCTAACTGGATATGTTCTGCTTTTTATGGCTGAGTATTAACCCTGAATATTTCTGTTTTATTTGGTAGTATTAGGAGAAACCTATGCTGACAATCAGTAAATGTTATTGATAAAATGCTGTTTGTTAATAAAATCATTATTTTGTGTATTAAATTTTTTAAACAGAAAAACACTCCCTAAAGCTTTATGTAATCAGGTGAAAAAATAAAAGTCAAAATAATAGATTAGAGTGGATATTTAAATGTATTTGTGTTTTGGGTAATCTCTAAACTTGTGCATCTGTTCTGATTTCAAACAAACCCAGTTTTGAAATGTTGTGATACCTGCAAGTGTAGTTCTCAAGCACTCCAGTTCATTTTCTTGTCACTGCAGGAGACATTTGTTATTGGCAATCTCAGAGGAAAGCTATAGTCTTGAGTGGGAAATGAAAAAGGTAATTTTCATTAAAATACAACAACTAGCTTGCATGAAAATTTGAGACTATAGCCAATTCAGCCATGTAAATAAAACAGATGTTTTCTTGTGATAAAACTAGGAAAAACATGGCAAAGAATTAAAAGACCTCTCTTTTTATGCTTGCTTGAATGATTATGCAGATTGCAGGCCAGTGAAATAACAGATTCAGAGCACATTACTACTAACTCTTCAACATCTCCCTCTATATTGGGACTTCTAAATGGGCTTTCCAAGCCGTGACAGGCAGCTCATCTTTCCTATTACAAATGAAGATCCATCTACAGTTAATGACAGACAATGAAGTCCGTCAGAAATGTGAACAGTGGCACAAGGTATTCAAAACTCATTCCTGAGCAACACCTGAATGACATTCAAAAGTCTAAATACTTCTGATTTCAGGTGGTTGGCCTTTTGATGAAAAAAATCAGTGAGGGTAGATACTTTTTAAAACTTATTAAATCATTGAATTTTTCTATCAAAATCTATTAGGGGATAGTTTCGAGAAGCATTGCGAATATATAATTGTTTGTTACCTAAGGACTGTGTTTTAAGGACCATAGAATTGTTTGGGTTAAAAAATATATCCAAAATCATCATGTCAAACTATTAACCCAGCACTGCCGAGTCCACCACTAAACCAAGTCTGTAAGCACCACACCTAAATGTCTTTTAAATGCCTCCAGGGATGATGATTCAACCACTTCCCCAGGGACTCTGTGCCAGGGCTTGACAACCCTTTCTTTGAAGAAATGTTTCCTCATATCCAATCTAAACCTCCTCCAGCACAACCTGAGGCCTTTGCTTCTTCTCCTATCACTTGTTATTGGGAAAAGCTGAAAACCCCTGAAGGATGAAGCGCTGCTCAGAAGGGAGGAGACCTGAGTCACACCTTGCCTTCGCCTGACAGGCAGGGACCTCCACCCTGGCCCCACTCCCCAGGCGTGAGGACGTCACAGATCTGCTCCAGGTGCCCCCAAGGAGGGTGTCTGTGCCCTGCCTGGGATCCCTGGGTGTCACCTCGGGGCTCTTGAGGTGTCCTGCCCCTGTCCCAACTTGGGACCTGGGGGTTGCAGCCAGCTGAGCGGTCCCAGCTCCCTGTGGCTCCCAGGCTCCCCTATATTGGCATGTTGAGGGAAGTATTGGGATGCACGTGCCAGCCAAAAAAAAAAGAGAGTTTGTTGTTTTATAAGAAAAAAAGAACAGCAAGATAAGGCATATATTATTCTTGAACAGAAAGCCAGTGTTTCATCTGTGTGGATTCACCAATTTCGATAAAAACTAAAAGCACTGATAGCGCTGGAAGAGAGAGGCTGTGTTGCCCCGCACAGAGCGAAAGGTGAAAATGAAGAATGAAATAAATAATGCAGTTGTACATCTTTTTTGAAGATCACACTCTAGGTACTTTATCACAGTCTTTAACTTGACTCGTTCCTTTTATTTCTGATAATTTTTAGGATCAGCTATGCTGCCAACTCCAAAAAGAAAAGCTCGACACAAAAATCTTCAAGCAGATTTACATTCAATTAAGTGTTTTATTTAATCACTGCAGTTCCTGGGGCCAAAGTGTAAAATACAGAATTAGTAGACTGTGTTTTTCTAGAAATACTAGATATGGTATAAATTTTAATAACAAAAAGCTGTTTTAGCTGATTTTAACAGCACCTCACAACTCTGAAAACCCATACCAATTAAAGCATATTTTGCACATGCCATTTAAGGATTTCAGTGTACACAGGAAAAATATTAAAAAAACCTCTGAAAGATGACTATAGAAAGACATAGTTTTCAGGGTTGTCAGTGAAGTCTGTTTTTATTGTGCAATGGCAATAGCTATACTTTCCTCCCTTGATATATTTTTTTGAGAATTTTTTTTTGAGTAATTGAAACTCAGTCTAAAATGAAACTTAAAATATTTTCTGTTCCACCATCAACAGCAATAGCAGTTGCTCAGTAATACATTGACTTTTGGCACAAATGCATTTAGGAAAACTGGTTGCACATCTGACTGGTGAAAAAAACAAAAGAAGAGAAGGATTAGTTTGTTTTCAATTCTAGAAAAAAATTTAAATAGAAGCATTATTTAACCACTACCACTGTCACTAACAGAATACAGTTTATCAGATTGTTCTCCTGGGTAAAGTATGGTAAAGGTTATCCTGTAAATAGATTATTTTAATATGGAATTAAAAGTTCCTTCAGATATATGATCATAACTAAAATGAAGGGTTTATGGATTTCTTTGAAAGCTTACAAAACATTTGCCATTATTGATAGTAATACATTTTGAAGTATTCCAGGTCTGTTATATGTGGGTGATTTTAAATGTGGGGATAGTATTTTTAAATCTGACCACCAAGAATGACCTTTGAAAATATATTTCACAAGGGCAGTGGAGTAGGGGAGGTTGAAAACCCCCAAAAAATCTCTGTGAAAAGGAAAAACTTTGAGGGGATTTTGGAGCATGACATTATTTTGCTGGGACCTAGTTTGACAGCTAGGTTTTTTATCTGTGTATGTTCTTTGTGCTATATTACAAAGGTCATGCATCACATTTTTTGTAACAGATAACCAACCCTCAGTTGTTATGACCTGATAATATTAAATTTGAATGTTTTACCATGCTAAAGGCCGTATTTAATTTTCATGTATTTAGCCCCTCTATTTTTTAAAATAAAATAAATGTGTTGAAAAGGCTCTAATTGTTAAGGATATGAATGGAAAAACAAATAGTTATTTTGGAATAGCTGTTTGGAAGGGCTCTCTTATTCTGATTTAAAAGAAGATGACAATGACACTGTGAATTACAAATTGCCAGTTCTTTGCTCCAGATTAGTTCTTTCTCCTTTCAAATGGATTCTTAAAAAGAGGAAGACAGTCCCAGCTACTCAGTCTTGAATCATAGTTCTTTCTGAACCACGGTTATCCCCGAATAAGTCAAGTTTTTGTAGACAAAATCTCAGGAAAATAGTTTACGCTGATAGAGAATATTGCAATAAAAGTTTTGAAAAAAAGTGACATCTAATAACGTTAAATCATGGCAGACAAATAAAGGAGAGATTGGTGGTATTTAAAGAAATGTGTAAAGTATATGCAAATAACTTTGAGAGGGCCTTTTTATTGAGGCAGGGCAGACTATTGGCTTTGAATGTCAGTATGTAAGAAGAATTGCTGCAAATTGAAGTAGATACAGTTTCTATTAATACCTGAATTTATTTTTTCCCCTGATGCATTTATTAGTTCCATATGTATTTATTTTTTTACCAGCAATGGAACTAAGTATTTTGTGAAAATTTTTTTTAATATGTGCTTTCTGAGTGCAGTATGAAAATGGCACAGCGGAAGTAAAAATAATCTCTGCTTGATACTGGACCTTGAATAGAGTTTCAAAGTTGAGTTCTTTGTTTTTTCATGTATGGAATATTGTACCCCTGCCTTGCCAAATACCACCACTGAAATGTGATCATAATATAATCTGCATGCTAAAACACATAATAATCAACAAAAAGAAATCAGTGTCTTTTATTACTATTGATTACTACTTTATTGTTTATTTGCATGAGACTAAAACAGGTAGACTGTATTTTTATATAGTATATATTATACATAAAATAATTAGGTCTTTACCTTTCAGATACAGCAATCTCAGTTAAGATTGTGCATATCTATCTATCTATCTATCTATCTATCTATCTATCTATCTATCTATCTATCTATCTATCTATCTATCTATCTATCTATCTATCTATCTCTTTCTCACCTGCTACTGGAGTTCCAGTTACTCTACTGACACTCCTGTCTCTTAAAATATCTGTCACTCTTTTGGAATAAAGCATAATTGCTTTCAGCAGTCTTGCTTTTCTCTGTCAGGATTAAGAGGTGCAAGTGTCAATAGCTGCATATTAATGTCTTTATTGTGTATAAGACATTTGGATACTCTTGCTTTACCGTGGCAACATATTGCCATTTAATAGTACTATTGGCTGCTGTCAGTAATAGGGAGTCATACTCATAAATTATCAAGGCTGGCAGTGCTACTGACTGCTCTTGTAACCTGGAGGGCTGAGGGGAACTGGAAGAAAATTACAACAGTGATGTCAAGCAATGTTGACTGATGAAGTATGGAGCAAGTAGTGTTTGAAGCTACTGGTATAGCCTTGACATTTTTGAGCATCGTCTGTTCTTTCATTTAGGTTGGTGGTATAAGGTATAAGGTATATCAGCACTGTTAAAGAGCGATGACAATTGCAGCTGAAAAGACCACTGTGATTTTTTTTTGCTAACATAGGAAATAAGGAGATTCCTGGCTCTGTTCTTCTGAAGTCATCACAGAGATGAAGACATTCTGATTCTGGACTTCATAAAGTTTCTGTCTGCGTCCAAGACTTATCACTGCAATCTGTGTGTTTTAGTTGTGTGAAATGAGAAATCATCTCAGCAGCTCCTTCCACACAGGGATACAGGTTGTGTCAGCAATCCTTATTTAGATCTCAGAGTGAGATTTAAACATGTGCAAGAAAACAGAGGCTATGCAACATATATTGAACTTTGGTTTTTAAAATGAATATTTAACACAGATAAATTTGAAATGGGTTCATTTTTTGCAAAGTGTTATGTTAAACACAAAGGAGAAATCAGAGAACAAACATTGGCCAGAAAGTCCACATCGATGGAGTTATTGCCAGACTTTTAAATTCATATCTAGGGACAGAGATCTAAATGACCTAATTTTTAAACGTGCTGAACAACCCTAGGCATCAGAGTACTGATGGTTTACAAAGAAGAAAGGAACTGGAAGCATAAATTTGTGTCCCGGAAAAGTGAAGGATGTTTTTTCACTCTTGCAATTCGACAAAATTCACGTTCTGGATTTCACCGTAGGGTGAACAGATGTACAATGTTAAAATTACACATCTTATGTTCTTGCAATTATTACACTTCATTGGTCTTCTTCATCAGAGCTTGGAACCAGTAAATATTTCCTTCCTGCCTCCCTCCCTTCCTCCCTTCCTTCTGTCCTGTGAGTGTAGTCTGCGTGGACTTCAGCAAGGCCTTTGACCCCATCTCACACAGCATTCTCCTGGAAAAGCTGGCAGCCCATGGCTTGGACAGGTGCACTTTTGTCTGGGTTAAAAACTGACTGGATTGCCTGGCCCACAGAATGGTGGTCAGTGGTGCAACATCCACTTGGTGGGCAGTCACTAGTGGGGTTCCCCAAGGTTCAGTACTGGGCAAAGTCCTGTTCAATATCTTTACTGAAGATCTGGATGAGGGTATCAAGTGCACCCTTAGAAAATTTGTGGACATCATTAAGTTGGATAGAAGTGTTGATCTGCTGGAGGGTAGGAAGGCTCTTCAGGGTGACTTGGACAAGCTGGATTGATGGGTGTGCTGCTTTAAAGGTAACCCCATGGGAGAAATGAACCCGACTCAAGAGAGATTACAAGTCAGAGTTACAATTTACTATAACGATTGCAATAAATACAATGATACAGAGAAAAAAATTGGGTTTAACCCACAACAACCCTGGGGCACAGAGTGGTATTTGTTAACCACAGTGTTGAGCACCATGTGGTTCCCCTGAGTACAAAGTAACAGGAAAGAAAAACCTTTTGGTGAGGGTGATGGTCACAGTTTTGTCGCGAGTGGCAGTTGCAGCCCTGTTGAGGTTCTGGTCCTCCTCTGGATCCAGTGAGTGGTACCCCAAGTCCCAAAACTCGTGTATTACATAAGCTCAGGTTCAGGTGGGAATGCCCAGTACCTCCCCCCAGGGTGAGGAGTTTCACAGTGGGTGATTTAACTCTGTGAGTCATGGAATATTTTTGGAATCTTTGATGGCCCATCAGCAGACATGGCCCCTCAGGCTGGGTGTGAAGGTGCCAATGCCTTCCCAAAGGGGAATTATCATGGTTGAGTCATTGGTGTGAACGCAGGAACACTTCCCTATCTTACAAGGTTCTTTAACATCCAGCTTGTAGCCTGAGATATCAGGTGTGCCCTGGGCAGCTGCTGCAAATAATTCATTATTAACAGTTCATCAGAAGTGACATAGAGAGTGTACAATGCATAGTGTTGGTTGTACCCACATAGTGATAAACTGGTCCAGGCCGCTCTAACTAGGACAGTGGGTCAAGGCTAATGGTATGAGGTTCAACAAAGCCAAATACTGGGGTCCTACCCTTGTGTTGCAAAAACCCTGTGTAGCGTTATAGGCTGGGGGAAGTGTCTGGATGGTGGCCCGGCAGAAAAGGACTTGGTGGTGTGGGTAAACGGCAGCTGAACATGAGCCAGCAGTGTGCCAAGGAAGCCAGAAGGCCAATGGCATCCTGGTTTGTATCAAAAATAGTGTGGTAGGAGCACCAGAGCAATGATCCTCCCCATGTACTTGGCGGCGAGGCCGTGCTTCGAGAACTGTGTCCAGTTCTGGGCCCCTCACTACAAGAAAGATACTGAGTTGCTGGAGCGTGTCCAAAGAGGGACAAAGGAGCTGGTGAAGGGTCTGGAGCACAAGTCTAATGAGGAGAAGCTGAGAGAGCTGGGGAAGAGGAGATTCAGGGAAGGCCTTATCACTCGTTGTACCTGTAAGGAGGTTGTAACCAGATGGGAGTTGGCCTTTACTTCCAGATAACTAGTGACAGGACAAGAGGACACAGTTTTAAGCTGTGTTGGGAGGTTCAGGTTGGACATCAGGAAGAATTTCTTCACCGAAAGGGTCGTTAAACTTTTAACTGCCCAGGGAGGTGGTGAAGTAACCAGCCCAGGCTTCAGAAAATGACTGAATGTGGAACTTAATCCTATGACAAGTTGACAAGGTAGTGATCAGTCAAAGGCTGGACTTGATGATCTTGGAGGTCTTGTCCAACCTAAATGATTCTGTGAAAGTTTTTTAACAGTTGTCTACAAAATGTGTAACTAGGAAGTTATTTGTAAAAATTTGAGACAATATTTATTGCAGGATAGGATAAACACAAAATACATGTTGTATATTTTTAAATACATGTGCTAAATTTCCTAAGCTTGGGTTTCATTTGCTTAAGCTCTGTGGAGGAGAATTTTAAAATTGTAGACTTGTGTGAAGGTCCAGGTATGTGCCTGCTGGGGTTGCTAAGACTCTTTCAATTATGAGTCAGCTAGAGCTATGAAATAGACACCAGATTTGGAGTAATTAACGTTGGTGTCTTGTGGCACTGATGTGACTGTTGTGCTTTTTTGCCCGTAACTAGTCTTGACTGCTGTAAGCTTGTTTGGGTGTATAGCACAGTCCAGATGCAGATGTGTCCTAAACCCAGGTAAATTAGGTAATTTGTCTGCCTTAATGCTGTTGAAAAATTCCTTCGTGACTTTTTTTTCATCCTTGATTATCTAGATATCTTTGAAAATTTTTTTCTACATTGGAGTTTTGACACAATCATTGTGGATTAAATAGCTGGGAAAT
Source organism: Grallaria varia (assembly GCA_013396735.1). Classification (NCBI taxonomy): domain Eukaryota; kingdom Metazoa; phylum Chordata; class Aves; order Passeriformes; family Formicariidae; genus Grallaria; species Grallaria varia. The sequence continues at coordinate 1,219,856 of VWZG01004512.1, read as the reverse complement.
TAAAAGGTGGCTATATTTACAAGAGGTGAGAAACTAAAACAGCAAATTCTGTTCAGCCTTGGCAGTACACAGGAGTGAGCTGACATGATGAATGTAAACAAACAAACCCCATGTCTTATGTTTTCTCTGCTACTGCTTACACTTGTTATAACAATAGACAGTTGATAGGTATTTTCAGTAGTAAATTGCAATCTATCTTCTGGCGGCTTTCATCAGATTTGCTGACTAGGTTTGTGAAAGTGCATTAAACCACAATGCTGTAAGGTGTATAAGATGGGATACATTTGAACTGTCTGTAACATGCTTTTTACCCATCACCTTTGTTAAGGTTCCTTTAAATGTCAGGGAATGAAGGTTTTGCCCTGGTCCACTAACACAGTTGGAAGTCTGTTGAAGAGGCAATTGTTGCAGTTGTTCCAAGAAGACTTTTGTTGGACTCTCTGCAGATGTCATTTTAATACTTTCCCATGGCTTACCTCTGTGTTATTCTGTGATTTAGAAAACTCAGCAGTCTTAATCTTCTGACCTGGGTGGCTCTGTAAACATTCCACAGCTGTATTTTAAAGTGCAAAGCAGCATGACAACCAAAAAAAAGAGGAGATTCTGCTTTTGTTAAACTTGCTAGGTTTTTCCTTAGCTTTACACCAAGACTTCACTGAGCTGACCTGAGTGCTTAAGAGACAGTTTGAATGTCTAAATTTATATATTCTATGAAATTTGGTTACTCCCTCATATCCACTGAAATATCTCCCATGTATGTGTACTTGTATCAAGGGAATGCCTTTTTTGTTTTATTTGCATAGTCCCTAGCAAAGTATGGTATGACACTAGCCTGAGGCTTTTGAGCAGTATCATCATTCAAAGAATGAGTAAATATTGTGTTTGGCTTAACAATTCTAACATTTGCTCATAAAATGTTTGCACTATATTTCCGTTCAGATTTTTTTCAAAAAAGCCCCACTAACTGCATAAATTATTAAAGTCTTTCAAAATGCAAAGCTTCCAGAACTTGAAGCATAGAAGTACTCTATATGCAATGTGTTATTAGAAACTTTTTCTATTCCACAGAATTTATTCTGGACTTCGTTGTTAACTAATATGACAGACTGAATGACTCATGTTACGTGATTGACTGAATTTGCTTCATTGTTGTGTCATGAGGAAATGAGGCTTCCTGTGAGTAGGCACATTGGCTTTGTCAGTGATTTGTCACATTGGTAAACTATCAATACGTAGATATTAGTACAGGTGATGAAAACATCCAGGATATGTATCAACTAATTTGTGCTGGGATTCTTCTCACTTTTTCTGATTTCTAGGCTTTATGTGGCTTTATGTGGTTTAGACCAGGTAAGCTGTTGCTAATAGTTTTAGCTCAGATAACTAAAGAGAGCACAGAAATCCTATAGAATCTATGCCTTAACCTATTTGTCCTGCTATGACTCACTAATACCATCTTACCAAAATCAGTTGCACTTTTTTTCATGGTATAACAGTATTTTTTATTTTTTTGCAAGGAAAATTGGGCAAAAGGAGATACTTTTGCCATCTACCTTTCAAAATACGAAATAAAAGTTCAGAACAAGGAAGAGTGTGTGTGACTGTAAGGAGGTGTATTCTTTGCGTATGTCTGTGTTAAGGAAACTACATGCAAAATTTATTACATACTTTGCTTTACTACTATTAAGAACTACGTTTGTAGCATTTGTAGTGAGTTATTTCTTCCTCCCTGAACAAGTTCTTGAGCATCAGGTGTTGTGGTGAGGTCAGAGTGGGACTAACCTTCAGGACAGACCAACAAGAACCCAGACACATGGTTAGTGTTAAATGATGCAGCTGGAAGGTCTGCAGCAGGGAGAGCACCACCAGAAGGGCGGTCTCCAAATACTGAAGGAGATGTCCACCATGCAACGCAAAGGTTTGATTAAGCCTCATATATAGAGAGCTAAACTGTTTTTAAACTGGTTCAAGACAAAAGGGAAACTACAGTGATGTGTACTTTAACCATTAGATAAAGTACTCCTCGCACTGAGCTACCTGTGCTACTCTTAACACCTTCTCTTGCTTCAACAGGGTTTGACTAAACAGAGTGATGATAGACCTTAGATGTCATGTTGATATTCATTTCACTGGTCTGCCCTTCACACCTGTGGATACTGCAGATCTTTCTGACTCATACACAGGGGCCAAACTGAGACTGTTGTAAGGACTCAAAGAGCACAGTCACCTGTCTCAAACTGTTAAGACCACAGAAGGACTTTACCATGAGATAAGCACAGAATGGAGCGAGAGGATGGAGCTAACTCCAGGCCTGGAGCAGGTGAGATCTGTTTCTGGTTAGCACATCTTGGGTAATGCATCCAGACAAGAATTCCCACTGTGGCAAACTGTATAAAGATGCAACTTCTCCTATCACTGGTCAAATTTCTCATATCACTGGTCAAACAACTATCACCCCCAGTTATGGGACAGGTGGTATGGACTGTAAGTTAAGCCACCACAGTAGGAACTGGAGATAAAGGTGGTATTGTTGTCCAGGTGTTATCTCAGACTTGGAGACAAGTTAACAAAGCTGGGGGAGATGACTGTACCACTGATAATGGACACAAAGAATGCAGAATTTACAGGCTACAAGGAAAGCCAACTCAGCAACTGTGCTGAAATCAGCTCCAACTGGGTAAAAGGTAATTCTGGAAGGGGGAGATTTCGACCACGGACTCCTGGCCCACCAACCCAAGAAACCTACCAGCTCAAAAGAAGAGAAAGACTGAGTGCGTGTACTAATTAGCATTAGAAGTGAGGGAATAATTTTACCAATAGAATAAGAGAACTATGCAGCCAATGAGCATTAATTTCTTTGTTTGCTAAAATGCATAAATAATGAAACATTTCAAATGACCTTGGGACCCTCACCATCAAGAAGCCCAGGGTAAAAAAGGACCTGTGAGATGCCGCTGGATCCATAGGTGGTGGTTATCTTCTGCTTGATCTCACTCTCTCCTCTCTTTTCTATTTCTTTCAATCTCTTTACCTCACAAACATTTTTAAATCTGCACTATTGACTTTAGCATATGGTCTCCTTTGCACCTTACTTCGGGCAGTGGCATCTCTCGCTACTTGGATCTTAACAACTGTGAATTATGTATCTCCCATGGTATCATGGCCATACTGGCCCTTTCATGTGCACTGACTGCAAATCAGCAGATCCTTACCAGGATTTCTGCCTTTCCCTGTTAACCACTAGCTGCACACTCATGCCAGCATTTGTGTAACAGCTCTTGGGAATGGCCCTGTGGTTTCCTTGCACAGCCAAATTTGACACTGGAGAACTACTGGAAAGGGATGTCTATACCATGCCACTGGAAAGGCACAGAAACAAATACATTCCCATCCCACAAAGTAGTCAGGTGGCCTCAAGCAGCGCTTTAATAATTCCCAGTTTAATACATGCATGAGCCTAACCCTAGCATTTCAGTCTGTGACGACTTCCTGCTGACTCTTTGGAGACGTAATCTTACCTAATCTGTCCATACCTACCATATTAGCAAAGAAGAGCAATTCCTTCTCTTGGAAACATACAGGAAGGCTTATATTCTCACTCTCATCCCTTACATCTCTTAGGGGAAAAAAACCCCAGTCTTTCAGCTGTCACTTTCAATGTTCTTGTGCAACACAAGAGTTTATTTGGCATCTAAATGGGGAGAATGTAAAAGAAAGTTTAGGCTAAATATAAATATAGTATGTCCAGATCCAACGGTAGGCCTACTGTAAGCTGGTAAATAAAAAATAGAGGTGGATCAAATTGAAAATGAAAAATATTACATCATAGACTTTTTTTTTCTATGGTTTGGTTCTTGGGCTGTCAGCTTTCTTTAGGTTCAGAATTAACACAAGAAGTTGGTTTGGTGTAAGTGCTTCTGAGCCTGACAGTATCCCTGAGCTGCTGTGTCACTTCCTCCTTTTCGTTCCACTGTTCTTTTTGCCCCCTTATGCCTTTATACTCCAGTATGAAATCTTTTGCAAACAACTGCAGACTTCTGCTACTGCTTCTGGTAGTCATACAGGAGTACCTGAGTTTCGGGAGGATGTCATGGGCCATTAGCCAAGGCTCTTATGAGTGATTACAGTGGGATAGGTGCGCTATGTTTCAGACACTGAGTGGAGACACCTACAAGGAGGCTGATATTACTAAGAAATTACCCAGTACTGACCTCTGACGTTCTAGTCACAGCTGAGCATCCCAGACTAGACATTGCAGTCACCTGTTAAGGTCTACCTGGTCCCAGCTCCAAAGTGCAGGTGGAAATGTGCTGTTTTCTCCTTGTCCCAGGTTTGTTCAGGCAGGCTCCTCTGAACTGACAGAGTGCCTTGTGAATGCAAATAAGATTTTGGCACACTTTCTCTGTTATTCTGTAGTAAAAGTCAGAAGAGTTTTTATTATTATCAAGAAATACTTGGTGATATCTAAAGTCTGCCCAGAGTTTTGTACGCACTTTTGTTGACACAAATACTTTGCAATCCTCACTGTAAAAATTCTTCACATGAAAAACAATTGGCTCTTACCTTTCACTGAGCTTTAAAAAATAATTGCTGGGAAAGCTGAAACAAAATTCTGTACTCTTTGCTTTATTTAATCTGAATAGAAACTGCTTCGTTCTTTTACACCAAAAAAACCCCTCCAAAACAAACAAAACCTCCCCAAAAAAACCCAAAAACCAACCCCCAAAAACCAAACCAAAGGAAGAAAATTAATTTTCCTACTTGGACATTCCACCACTGGAGTAGTAGTCGTGGTTCTTATCTCACAGATTAGGAGCAGAAAGGAGTATGTACCTCTTTTCTTCTGCTCTCTCCCCAGGCAGTGCTGCTGCTTCTGTGGTTTCTTGGATGTGTGGAGTGGACCAAGGATCAGGCCCACAGGACTATAGGATCATGTGGTTCCTAGACCCATATGAAAAACTCAGTTTGCTTTGACATGGTTTTCGGATCCTTTGATTTGAGAAAAATTTTCTTCTCTACATTTTGGGATAAAATCAGAAGTTGAAATGTTGAGATCTTCTGTTTCATAAAGATTTTAAATCACTTGTATTAATACAAGTGTATTTGCATGCTAACAAATGCTGAAAGAGTTTGCAAAGGAATTAGAAAAAATTGAAGATCATACACACAAACTTGATTGATATGATTAATGGGCTATTGTTTGTAACACAATAGAAGCTGCAAAACCATAAAGCAATGATTAAAAATCTCTCTGTATTGTATTGGATACCTTAAAAGTATTGCAGGCCAGAATTAAGATGAGAATTGTCCTGGCAAAAGTCTTCAAGTGAATCTGACAGGTTGATTAATGCATTTGAAGTGTTTGAAGAAGAGCAGAATGATGGAATAATGATTTTGAGAAAAAATAGAAGCAGATTGGGCATACCAGGACAGGCTGTATTGCAACACAACACGGAGTGTATTACTTATGCATTTTGTAATAAAGACTTGTATAGAGGAATAAAAGTTATATTCAATGCAGTGGACATCTGATGTAGATTACAGTCCTTCATAGAAACCCTGATCCTGTAAAATATTTTAAATGTGTGCTTAACTTTAAACACGTGTTTAAGTCTTTTTGAGATTTCCAGAGCCTCATATTATTCATAAACATTTAACTACTTTCCAGCAGGGAGGGAAGGACTTTAAAAAGAATGACTTTTGGAAAACTAGGTTATGAAACAATATTTTAAAGATTGCCAGATAGGGATATATGAAAAAAAAGGTATTTGCTGTATTAAGCTGTGTGTGTCAGTCCTTCCACATTTTGATAAATGACATTGTGTGTTCCTTCACAGACAAAGAACACAAATAATTTCCTAAATATAATAAGAGGTGTTTTTTCTTTTTTTCACGTTTTTGATCTGAATTTGCTTATCTGTCAGATACTTTAATGGCCTCCAGCAAGTGAAATACTGATATAAGTAGGCAGCTTCTATATTTACCTAATGTTCTTTTCTAAATTATTTCATAATTTGTACGAGAATGCGGTCGGAAAGATAAAGCTAGAAAAGCAATTGCTTGCTTGTGTGATTACATGGGCCATTAAGATTACTTGGATGTTGATATTTTACTTGTCCCTGGAAAATGAAGATCTACGCTTTTTTAAAGTTTGGAGAGCCATTGTATTTTCTTGTGTCTTTGGTCTTATACAACAGAAGAGGTACTAGAATAAGTGTGTGGTCTTATGTGATGGCTGAACTTCTGGAGTGTATTGATCTACACTGGATCCAGTAATCAGAACTGGATATGCTAATCAAATAGGAATGTTTTTAAAGACCTATGAGCAAAGACAATATTGCACTTCAGCTGCACACATACCTTAAGAATGCATTAATCTTTCTAGCTCTGTGAAAAATTAGAAATGGCACCAGATCCGAAGAATGATTTTTTTGAAGACTTCCCCCTAAAGTCATTCAAAGTCCATGAATTATCTGATATTTATGATCAACACAGGTGGTGGTTTTTTTTCCAGAAGAGAAGAGAAAGTAACGCTTCAGTGCTACAAAATATGTATTATAAAGAAGATAAATTCTTTTGTGGGATTCTGCTTAAAATTAAAATGAAAACTGTTCCTCCCCAAAAAGACTTGTGCACAAGGAGAAGTACAATGCAACTATAAGGCTCATAATTTTAAAATCACCTCAAATCAAATAATCATTATTTTACCCAACTTACTGGTATATTATTTAGTTGCAGGAAGAAAGGGCAAATTTTAAACAAAAAAAACCCACACATAGATATGGTGTGTGAATCACATAAAAAAAGTCAGGAATACACATTACTGCAATGTTAAGAATGGCAGTTGAGAGAAAATCCTACAAATTTGGGCAAGGCATTAACTCTCATGCTCCTAAAAAGATATCAGCATTCACACACCCACCCCTCAATAAAAAACCCTGCAAAAACAAACAACAAACCGAACCTACTCAACCTTAATTCAGCTGTTTTCTTGGGGACAGAAGCAGTTCTCTTATCCAGAGAGAACAAATGTCTTCCTCACCATACTGCGTTACCTGCAGGACTTTAAATGCCACCTAGCAAGAGAAGAAGGACCCGATAAAGAAAATTTAGTTTTCTGTAAATAAAAATCTTCAGCTAAATTTTGGGGGAGGGGAGAATGAATGATTACAGACTAATTAATTCTATGCTTATAAATCAGGTGTACTCTTATTTTATTTGGCATCTGTCAGTTTGCATTTATTCAAGAATGTAACCTAAACTTCTGAGTCCAGGTTAGTCCTTGGAGTAAACTGCATCCAAAGAAACAGACTTAATTTTGGAAGTATAATTGAATTTGCATGTTTGATCAGGACTTTGATTACGAATTTAAAAGGATCTGTTGATCAACAAGATGTGATTGGAAAGGCTGCTACATAATGAGTTACCTTATAATTGGTAGAGAAAAAAATATTGGTTTCATACTATAATTTGGGAAATGGGAAAAACTTGTTGTCATGTAAGAAAATATTAATGCTGTTAACTGTTTCTTGTGTTCATTTGGAGCAAATGAGGAATTTCTCTTTAAGTGCTAAATCCTGATCCTCAGAGATGAATGGCTATGAGTGTGCTGAACACATTACAGGACCTGTGTCTTAATTACGTTAACATTTGTCTCACTTGTAAATGATGCCATTGACGCGTTATCTTCTAGCTCTGCCTCCAGTTTGGTATAAAATGGAAAGTCCCCTTTACTGGGGAACTGTGCAAAAATGTCCTTTTGTGTTACATTTGTTGGAGCTGAAAATTCAAAAATTGTTCTTGAGTGTTTTTTATTGCTAGAATGATCACGACAACAGTTGGATTCACAAAGTGAATTCCCTTGTCTCAAAAGCACAGAGGACAGGCTGGTGCCGGGAGCAGCTGTTGGAAGATTTGTACTCCCAGCTCAGTGGACTTGCAGAAGGTCACGGAACCATTCTGTGGCAACCTTTAGTGACTTTTTCTACAACTGGAAAATTATGTACCCAGCTTCCAGGGGTGTGGAGCTGGCTTAATTAATAAGCAGATAATGTACTTTGAGGTCCACTCATCTGACCTTTCAGCCTGCACTATCAAAGCACTGTCTGTTTCGATGTTCAAACTGATAGCAGCTATCTCCTCTTGCGGTTTCCTAAGCATAGCATCTCAAGTGTGTGTGCTGTGCTTCTGCTTGACTTGTCTGTCTGGCCACCTTTTCTGTCCACTTTACTTCTCTACTGTTTTTGCTTTGTCCACTGCATTAAGCACAGGTGTCTTTATTGTCACTTGAATAGCTATTGAGTCTCACTGACCTTTCGGTTTGCTTCTGTATGGCAAATAATCCTCAACCCTCTGTTCTGAGAATGTGCAGCCTTGGGCATATTTATTCCTACAAAAAGTAGGTCATCCCTCATACTTTGGAAGAATCTTTCTGTACGCTGCCCAGCTCCTCCCCCTGTCCTTTCCCCTTTGTTCTCCCCTGCGGTTCAATTCAGAAGTGTTCCATCACCACAGACTTATACATAGGAGTTGTTGCACTGAGTTATGCATGTGTGAAAGGACATAACAGTAAGATGTTCAACCTGCTACAGATTTTAGCCCTTAAATCTGCACTGGAAAACCTAACATGGTTGGAATCTTGCATTTGCCTTGCTAGTGTCTGCCTCATTGTTTAGCTGGGTGTAGTCAATAATACAATAGAGCAATTGCATCTCCTCAGATAGCTTCTCGTCTGCTTTTCCACATACTTACTAGCACAGTGTGAACATAATTTCTTTTTGTTACTTTAAAAATTTCTTCAACACCAAAAAATTGTGTCATAAGGAAAAACCATCTTCAATTCCCTGTGTAGAATCTGGATTTTCCTTTTTGTAAGCAGAATAAAAGTAGCAGTTTCCAAGGTTTGTTACATATTTCTTGTGTATGTGTATATAGGTATAAAAGCTTTTACAAAAATGTATTGGCAGGAAGGAATCTTTTGATGATTTATTTTCAAATATTACTACACTGAATAAAATGTTCTTGAAAGACAGGAAGCAATATAGAAAATGAATTTTTTATGCAGAACAGCGCAGGTCAAGTCATACTGCCTGTGATGCTACAGCTTTTATCGAGGCAAAGCCTTGATGATTTGCACTGGAAGGGATTCACGGCAAAATCATTTGGTCTGTACATTTACCTGTTTTGATTAGAACACCTTACTCTTCCAACAAATTAGTTCTATCCATACGGTCCAGAAATATAACTCCCCTAGAAAGTCTTCATCTGTGACTGCAAGGAATTACATCATGGGTTGATGGACACCTTGAAAAGGACACTAGCATGTAATGAAAATAAGAAAAGACAGAGAAACCAAACACTTAGATGAAGGTGGGGAGGTGAATTGGAAAATATCTAGCATGATGGTGAAGCCCAGCTGGCAGAATCTGAGACATAAAAAGATCTATAAAACATTTATTAGAATTTTCAGTAAAAGTTACTTGGCTACAAAACATTCTGCTTGCCATTCCAGACTGACAGAGCAAGGAGATACGCGAACTTTCCACGTGACTGATAAAACTGTATGCTAAAACCAATGTCCAAACTAATACGTTTGCCCATATAAGTTATTGTTCTGATACAACAAAAACGTATAGAAGGGGGAGCCCTTACCTCAGTCCTGATGAGGTTGTCAAACTTCCCAGTTTTGTTGAGAAACTTTTAACTGACTCTTCAAAGTCTATAACTTTCAAAAGTCTAAGTCTGTAGCTGTGGACAATACAAGCCCATACACTTGCCCTTTCATTCTCATGCTATTACCCCTTCACATCGAAGCAGAAATAACAACTAGATTTGCCTTTGGCTGTTGTTGAGGACTTAAAGTCAAGTATCTTGAATTAATTAATTCTGTCCATGCTGTCTCTGGGGGAGAGTGATGGTGTGAACAAAATTTGTGCCTGGTGCTTCAGGTTGTCTTCTGGGACTCAGTCAGCTGGAAACTTTTGTGGAAGCTTTGTGGACAGCCAAAGAGCTGACTTTGAGACATGAAGTGTCAGAATAATATAGATGTTGTCATAAGTGACTAAAATGTGAGACTACAACTGAGAAGTTATTTGCTAGGTGTCTGGAATGATGTCTTTCCAGTATTTCATTTATTTTAGTGGTTTACAGAATTAAGTCAACCCTTTTGGCTAAGGGAATCTTGAGCAGCTCTGGGGAAACAAGTGAGGATCAAGCAGGATCCATATGGATGTAAAAAGCTTTCTTCATGGAAGTATTTAATGTTTAAATTAGGGGAAAACTTGTCTTAGAGCCTGACACATTTTTCAATAATTTGCAGAGTCTCGCTGACACTTTGGCCTTTCTTTAGTGGGATGGATGTACACAGGAATGGTGGGTGTGCTTGTCTTTGCTGACAGACCAAAGCTGGCTCACACCTAAGGCTCTAAAAACTTCCATGCTCACATCCACAAGTCTTGATTGCTTCTGTTGCCATCTTGTTTAAGAACATGAAAGGTGTAACAAGTGAAATGGCTCATATTTATTGGCAGAAATAGATCACAAAACAGATTAATTCATCTTGTGGAAAAAAGATCTGAACTACAGAATATAAGAAATATAAGATTTGAGATAAAGAGCACAAGACTAAGTTAATTGGTCTTTAAGGTGGAGACTGAAATGAATCCTGCAGAAATTATTATTTAAAATTTATTGAACTCAGTGAGATGAAACCCAATATTAATACAAATAACTGTTTGAACAGCAGAAAAGACAGACCTGATTTACAGCATATGAACCTAAATGTACAACTAGTCATTTTAGGAAAAAAAAAACAAAACAAAACACAAAAAACCAAGCAGAAAGTAAACAAGAAACTGGAAATGGATTTTTGTATAACATAGGTTTGTCCTCTGAGACCTGCTTCTATAACAAATCCTAATGAAGAGTGAGACAATTTTTACTAAGGTCAGTTGTATCTGGGAAAAAATTAGTTTTAAAAAATTTGAAAGTATGTTAAAAGACCTGAAAAATGTTGAGTGGTATTGTAGTTAGGCAAGAGTGACCTAACTCAGAGAGAGGGGAAAGCTGACATATCAACAAACAAAGAAAAAATTTAAGCAACCTGGACTTGTTTTCAAGAGGCCAGATTGTACTTCCTAAATAATTGCTGTGGGATTGGGCTCCGTTTGATTTAATTGGTAATGTGTGTTGAAGCCAGAGCTGAATGAACTATTTACAGTGAATAGTTTATTTGATCAATGTTGTCCTCCTTTCTGTTCATGAATTATCCACAAACAGGGTTTTTTTCCCCACTAATTTGTTTATTATTCAAATTTGCTCACCAAATGCTTTGTGTGAGTGCCTTTTGGGTCTTTTTTTCTCTCTTTCTTCCTTTGGAAGATTAGAGTTATACGAGGAGGGTTTTTACAGTGGGACTCAAGAAACTTGAATGTTCTTTTTTAGTGTGCTTTTGACTGAGGGGAAAATAACCTATTTTCTATGGGTTATTTGCTATATTTGCTGAAAATGTGAGTAGTGCAGCAGCTTTTCCTTTTTATTGTTAGGATTTTAGGTGAGAAGGGACTATTAGATCATATACTCTAATCTTTTTTATGATGCAGATATAGTTGGAATTCATCTAATTTCTCCCATACTGAGTTCAATAATTTGTGCTTAACTAAAGCAGATTGGAACTTTATTTTAAAGCTTTTTTAGACAAATGGCTAAGTAGTGCTTTATGAAGGGGTTATTATTCTATTTTCTTCTACAAGCCTTTGTAACTCTTTGATGAGCTCAATTTTTGTCATGCAGAATTGTTTTTATTTGCTCATTTGATGTCTGAACATCCTGAATTCTGAGAGAACTGACAGATGAAGTGGTCACTACCTATCATATTTGAGAAATCGTGGCAGTTTGTTGAAGTTCTCACTAAATGGAAATGGACAAACAGAACCCCAATTTTTAAAAAGGGAAACAAGGAAGGTCTGGGCAACTTCCAGTCTGGTCAGTCTTGCCTTGGTGCCTAGAAAGATCAAGGGGCAGCTCCTCCTAGAAACTACACCAAAGCACATGAAAATTGGTGAAAGCCAACATGGCTTTACCAAGGATAAATTGTACCTGACAAACCTGGTGGCCTTCTATGACAGGGTTACAGCATTGGTTCATAAGGGAAGAACAACTGACACCATGTACACAGACTTCTACAAAGCATTTGACACTGTTCCACATGACATCCTTGCCTCTAAACTGGAGACACATGGATTTGATGGATGGACCACTTGGTAGATAAGGAATTGGCTAGATGGCCACTGTCAAAGAGTTGCAGTCAATGGCTCGATGTCCAAGTACAGACCAACGTGAGGGGTGTTCCTCAGGGGTTGGCATCGGATATGGCAGAGCTTAACACCTTTGTTGGCAATATGGACAGTGTGATTAAGAGTAGCTTTGTCAAGTTTACAGGTGACAACAAGCTGTGTGGTATGGTTGACATGCTGGGGGGAGGTGCCATGGAGAGGCACCTTGGCAGGCTTGAGAGGTGGCCTCTTCAAACCTCACAAAGTTCAACAAGGCCAAGTGCAATGTCCTGCACCTGAGTCAGGGCAAAACCTAGCACAAATATGGAAAGGGTGAAGAAGGGATTGAGATCAACCCTGAGGAGAAGGACTTGTGAGAGCTGGTAGCTGAGAAGCTCAACACTATCCAGGAATGTGCCCTTGCAGCCCAGAAAGCCAAATACGTCCTGGGCTGCATCCAAAGGAGAGTGACTGCAAGGTTGAGGGAGGTAATTCTCCCCCTCTACTCTGCTCTCATGAGACCCTGTCTCGAGTACTGCATCCAGCTCTGGGACCCTCAACATAAGAAGGATGTGAACATGTTGGAAGGAGTCCAGAATAGGTTTAGATTAGATATTAGAAAGAACTTTTTTTACTTTGAAGGTAGTGAGGCACTGTAACAGGCTGCCCAGAGAAGCAGTGGATGCCCCATCCCTGGAAGAGTTCAAGGCCAAGCTGAATGGGGCTTTGAGCAAGCTGATCTAATTGAAGGCATCTCTGCTCATGGCAGGGAGTTTGAAATGGAATGATCTTTAAGGTCCCTTCCAACCCAAGCCATTCCATAATTTTATGGCTCTTTTGTCAGCAGAGAGGACAATCAGAGGCTTCATGGCTATGTGAAGAGTTATTTCACAAACCTTCCTATGTATTTGCCCAGGTATAACTTTCCCACAAGTGCCTTCACCAAAAAACAAACAAACAAACAAAACACCACAAAAAAAACCCTAGACTGATTATCTGAGAAAGGCAAACAGTGACCCTTGCAAATGCTGTCAAAGCAAATGTATGCTTTTAGTCAAATTAATGTTTGGGAATTCTCCTTGCAGTATTTTCCCAGTACTAGCCAAGAAAGACATTGTTAAATGTAAATTGTAGTGACAGTCATTTTTAAAAATTTGAAATAGGCCTTGTTGCTCAGAAGGCAGGATAAGTGCATTTGTCACACGGTATTATGATGAAAAATGCAGTGAGATGGTGCCTTTTCACTGAATTGGGATTATGGTCCACGTGCTATATAATAAAGGAGAAAAACCTCAGGCTTTTGGCAAAATCTGATAGAAATCTTGTCCACACAGTCTTGGTGGAACTGCTTTTGAGAAATGGAAATAGCCAATCTTAAAAAAATGCTATTTAATTGGAAAAGCTGTTCCATACAATAGATCAAAATAAGGGATGACTGCTTTCTCTCAGTGGTGTGCCTGGTTAGATCTCCTGCCAAAACCCCTGTAGCTCTCAAGTTCGAATTATGAGCTTTCTCCATGTTGTGGAGGCATTATTGTATACAGAAAAAGTGGTCCTCTAAACTTTTGTGAAACTAACAGCATGGTCAGATGATTCCAGGGATGTTTGGTGGCCACACTTGACAGATGGCCACTGACGACTGCTGGCCTGCACTGACAGTCTGCCTGGAAGCTCTGTGTGCACCCCACTTCTGAAAGGCTGGTTTCAGTTTGTACGTTTTGCTTCCCTGCTGGAGTGGGCTGTGTCAAGCGTGAGGGTAGTTTACCACTACCTCCAACCACCTGATGCAACCAAAGTGCCTTCAGATGTGAAGGTCACTGCAGCCTCCAGCAATTTTATCCTTGCCACACGCTTTTGAGGAGTGGATGTGCAATCTGCCACTTCTGCCAGATGGACGGTCAATGCACAAAGTGAGCATGTGCAAGATTTAAAACCAAATTTGAGTCCCCAAGTTCCCTTTGTTCCTCTCAGATCAAACAATAAAGGTTTAGTAAGTAAGATTTCCACGAGAGCATGGGGTATAAACAACTTCACAAATGTCCTTCTGATGTTTGGATGCATCTCACCCGTCTCTAGCAATTTAAAAGGTGTTGAGCCTAAACAGATGATGTGTCTCGCCTCTGCTGGTGGAGGACAATCCATCCAACTGCTTCAGAATGCACTGACGGCTTCTCTTCTCCCCAGCCTCCTGGACGGGTCCTGCTTTTTTCACTGACTTTCAAGTGGAGCTAAATGAATAGATTAAATTACACACCTGACTTTCAGACTGCTAAAATGAACTGAGATGAATGTCACCCCAAATTATTTGCCTCAGAATGGCTGTGATAAAGCAACTGCACCCGATGCATTAACAAGTAGCCGTGCTTTTTCTCTCTCAGCTGCAAAAATGATCACTTACCACTTTTTCCTAAGCAAGCAGAAAGGTCTGTGACATACTGGAACATCAGTAAAAAGGTGTATTTAATTCTCAAGGACTGGTCTTTTGTTAGTGTTTCTGAATACTGTGCTGAATCTTGGAGTCATTAGAGGCATAACATTACCTAGTGACTGAATAAGGAAGACCCACCTTACCTTATCTGCATCATGATGAAATATCAATTCAGTTTTTTGGGAGGAGGCCAACATCCAGGCTGCTCTGTACATGTATGGGACAAGGGATTACTCGAACCATCAGGTTACTTTTTATTTTGATGATGAATCAAGTGTCCTGGCAATAAAGGCACTACCTTGTCAAAGGAAGGTAGTTAGAATGATGACCCTTCATTAGGGAATTCTCTCTGTATTGCCCTGAATGGATACACAAACAGTTCTTTATACGGTCTGTGACCCTTATATTTTTTTGTGGTCTTTGTTGTTAGAAGAAATAGCATCTCTGGAGGAGTGGTAGGAAGCTGCTACACAACTTCAGGTGAAGTACCTTCAGGTGACAAGCTGTGTATGATAATTTATGGAACATAGTCCTTGTAATATTTTATACTGCTCAAATGTTCCTGATGATTATAGTCTCTAGATCTGCAGTTAAATTATTATCCTGATCAGAAATTTAATTGCTCTCACTTGTCTTGTTCTGTATGTGCTTTTGGCAGAATGACAGCACTTTCCATCACTGTTTCTCCATTCATTGAGTAATACAAAATATGTCTTTAAAATCAGAGGAAAAATTATTAATGGGGGTTATGTTGCCTGATAAAATGCTTTGTTGCTGTTTTCTGATCTGATGGTAGAACAAAGTGCACTTTAAATATTTAATATTGTTCCTAGAACAAATTGTGAATTTTAATACTGCAATTTTAAACCTGAGGTGAAAGTAAGTTTTGTCAGTGTTCATATTCCAGATGTCTTTTCATATTTTTTGTTTGCATTTCCACACAGATTTATACTTTATAATAAGGCAAGGTAGATATTTTCTAACAAAGGAGAAATGTTACTTCACTGGGAATTTTATTTCCCATACAATAAATTGTCCCAACAAAACAAAAGTCAAAAACAACGCTAGACAATTGTGATCTAAGCTTGCTGAAGAGAGGAAAAAAAAAATCTCTGCCAAAACAACATCCAAATAAAACAGAGAAATGAAAATGTTCTATTATCACCAGATTTTGAAACTGCTGAGAAAGTTAGGTTTCCTCTTTCAGTAAGCTAGAAATTGTTTTAAGTGGTAAGATTGCATGTATGAAAACTTCTGCTAATTGTGGTATTGAATAGAGGTGGAATGATGCTGATGTTAATTTATGCTTTGAAAAGCCTGTGCTTTTTTGTTTCAGGCAGATCATCAGGCAGATGAACCATAAGTTTTGCAATAAATACTTTTAATTCAAGTAGTGAAAATGATTGTAACTGTTTGGTTTTGTTGCTGTTATTTACACAAGCATACGACAGAAAGCAAGTGAAAGGAAGAGAGGATGTATTGTAGAGTCTATTAAAAAAAGCAACAGTATGGAATGCTGAGAGGAATTTTTAGACATGAGGGCCTTAAAACAGCAGGGTGAACTAATTATTTTAAGTATAGGTGAAGTAAAGCTATGAAGAGAGATATATTTTAAAGTATCTATAATAGGTATTATTATATCTAATATATATAAGTATTTTCAGCTATATATATAGCTCTATGGGTTTAAAAGGACTACTTATCATCCTGGAATAAAAGTTTGAAAAATAAGCCTTCAAATTCAGATTTCCAAATGACATTTTTTCTGCATGTCACGTGAAGGAATTAAGCTGTAAGTCCAAATGCAGAAATATTCTTGCTGCCTCCTTTGAAAACTTCATAGAATATTTTCCCTTCTGCACACTAATTCTTTGGTTCCCTTTAAAGGATGCAGAGGCACCCCAGCTTACCAAGCTTTGAATGAGCCGGGTCAAGTAATAGAAATGTTGCTGTATCAGCTCCATGTCCTGACTAGGAACAAATCCTCTGCCTTTTTTGCAGGACAGGTTAACCCCACAGTACCTGAGCTGTACCACGCCTGGCACCCAGCCCAGGTCTCTCAAGTAAACTGAGCACATCTGCAGTGTTGTATCACATAGAATCTTGAAATGAAAGTTCTGGCAGAAATCACGGCTGAAGTACTGGGAATAGTTGCTTAAAAGTAGTCTTTTTAATTTGTCTTAAAAAAAGTTGCTATCCAGGATTAGGAGTTGCATCTATTTTTCGCTTTCCTCATAATCATCTCCATGACCACTATTTGTGCTATTGCAGAAAAACACACTGTAAATTTATTTTATGTTAGTATAACTGTAAGCCACACAAGAGGAGGATGTCACACAACTGGGAGAGCACTAGCGTTCCCAGATATCCTTATTTTTCAGAGCAGTGTTTGGCCCTGGAATATTTTTTCTGTGTTGTGTTCTGGCATGGATGCACTACTAAGCAATTAAAAAAATTTCTAGCCTGGTGGCAGCTTTTTACTGCTACTTATAATTTGCCCAGATGTAGTAATTTGCTTCTGTTTCCACAGGTTCAGTGATCTCTTCTTCCTTTACACATTTCCCCTTTTGTTCTAGGAGAGCCATAACTGGCATAGAAATAGACTTGGGTTCCTTTCCCTGCAGTATGGCCCACACTACAGTGACTGGGCCAGTCTCGACCACTCATCCCTTCACCTGGAGTTTGGAATTCTTTTCTGACACTTCCAGATGCCTAAATTGGCTTTCCACAAGGTAGTACTTCTCCTTTGTGACTGCCAGAGAGATCTGTTGCTGTCGGCATGAATTTTCTCCAACTGTTTCTGTTGCTACTTCTCTGTTCAGTCCTCTGACTTACTCCAGTTTTCAACTTTCTATGCATCTTGTTTTTTGGTTTTTTTCCCTAGAGAATCTTCTTTCATATCTGGTCATGCTCCATCTGTCTTCCCTCTTTTATCTATCCTTGTCTCCTTCCTAGATTTACTTTAAATTTCCCATTCTTCCCTTTTTTTAAAACTCTTTGCCCTTTTCCATGATGATGATGTGAACTTGATACATGCTTTCTAATCCCTTTCCTGACTGCACAATGCAAAGCTTCTGTGTAGATTTCTAATTTTTGTTATCTCAAGCTAGATTTTTCTAATGTTAATATGAACACCAGAAAAGTCTTTCTCTCGATGGGGACTTTGATCAGGTCTTTTTGATTCATATGCTTGCTTTCTAAACTCATAAACTGAGAGTTAAGTTTCTGCCTGATGAAGCCCTCCTATTGAATTTGGAATTTTCACAGGTTTTGATTAAAAGCCTAAACTTGGAATCAAGCAGAAGAAAGATAATGACTACTTTGTGGTCCTTATTATTTGCCTCTTCTTGGAACAGAGGCTTAAATTCTTGCTTTCCANGAATTAAAAGAATTCTGGATATCCAATGCAGAACCCTTCACACAACATGAAAATATAGGAGATGATGTTGATAAGGAGGAGAGAAGAACAAGAGAGGAAAGGAGAATTATGAATGTTCAAAGAGGCTTTGAGTTTAACCTCTTGCTCATTCTCCCACTAGGGGAATAAGAATAACTTCATTTTTCCTCAGTTGTCCTCCAGGGAAGTTTCTAACCTTGGCTATAGACCGTGGATGAGGAGTCTCTAACTTCCCTTGGCGGTCGGTTCATTTGCCTGACTCCTCTTCTTACTGTGTGAAACTTCACACAGTAACTGTATTTGACCTAAATTTCCCCTGATGCTGCTTAAGTTCATTACTTCCTCTTCTATCCTCATTAATTAAGGGGAATAATTGATTCCTGTTCTTTTTATAACATCGCTTTACGTACTTGAAGAGAGCTCTCTGTCACTCTCCCCAATTTTCTCCCTGACACATACATATGAAGACAAAAGGGAAATATTTCTCAAGCTGGATATTTCAAGAAAATAGGGCAACTCTTCAAGGAGAAGGGAGATAAACCATGAGAAATAGTATAGCAATTGAGACTTGGAGGGGCTTGTAAAATAGTTTCTTGCCTAGTTTTCCCTGGCTGAAGTTGGATCGCTGTGCACGTTCCTCATCACCGTGAGACACAGCTTATTTGTTCCCCAGTTAGTCATAGGTGCAGTTGCTTCCTTTTAATCAGCTAAGAAGCTGTTTTTTCTCTTTGGTAGTCCGGAAGGGAGGGTTGGGGCTTTTTTTTTTTGTTTGGTTTTTTTTTGTTTTTTTTTTTTTTGTGCAAAGGTTTTTGATACAAATCAAGTTTAATTGAGCTCTTTGGATGAGGNACTCCTTAGAAATCCTAATAAAAAAACTAAAATAAAATGCATGGCCTTTTTACATATCAAATTTGGTTTTTTCTGGTTCTTCTCAGAAAAAAATAAAATAAAAGGAAAAGTAAAAATAGTAATAAAAAGCATGTTTGGACTTTCCCTTTAAAAAAAAAATTAAAAAATTCCACTTGTGAAGAAAAACTTCTTTCTTTCATATTTTCATTGCCTAGATAACATACAAATAAAAAAAGGGGGAGCGAATGAGAGGGGGCTTTACAAATTTTTAATAAATAATAATAATAATAAATATATAAAATACATATACATGTTTTATATAATAAATATAATATTACTGCAGG
>VWZG01004512.1:1173167-1183349 GCA_013396735.1 Grallaria varia | reverse complement strand
TATGGTTTAGTTGAAGATATGAATATTATGGACTTCAAAGTGTATTTTTAGTAATTTTTTTTTTTTTTTTACAGTATAAGGAATGAGAGAAGGCACTTTTAAAGCACTAGTCTAAAATTGCAAGAAAATTGTGAGAAAACAAGCTGAAATTTTTAATCTGTAAGGACATCCACCTTCTTTCTGACTATGCTAATGTTTACTGTTGTTTTTCTTTATGAATATTCAACACACAGACTCTCAAAAAAATCTCATTCTTTCCTGAATTTCTGGAAATATTAGTTCTTCACATTCATGATGTAACGCTTGGACAAATGTGCCAGGTACTTTTCCAGAAGACTGGGTTTGAGCAGATGTAAATTTACATTGTACAAAAAGCCAAAACAGTAATGAAATGTTTCCAGTCACCTTTGTTATAAGTAACCAAACCCCAATAAAACTCAAATTATTTTGTCTTTTGAGGTACCTGTAAGAAAAGATAAAAGTAATCTGCTGTAAGCTTAATAAAAGCAAAATTAAAAAAAAAAAAAAAGAAGTGAAAGTATGAGAAAAAAATTATAATTCTCCTGCAGTGTAAAAAGACATTTATTTAAATAATTTTATTTTCCTTTTATCCTGGAGACATAGTTATTTTGGAGTCTTCTAAAGAAAGCATGTAATGCTTTTGGTTTGGGTGTTTGGTGTTTGTGTCATAATCTCTCTTCACTTCTTTGTTTATCCTTCACGAAAGGCTGCGAAAGAACAGAAGCTTCTTGTATCCTATTTTGGTATTTCCCTGAAATGTGCTCCTCCAGAGCTCAGAAGAGTTTGGCATATAGGGTCTCCACAGAATCTTAAGAAACTATTTCCTGCAAGAGAAAACTTCAGACGAGAGTGTCGTGAACCATTAATTTTCAAAGTCTTCTGTTCCCTTTAACCTTGTTTGTTCTTTTGTCTGTCTTCAGCAGATGGCTGGATGACTGGCATTCTCTAACAATGTTCCCTGCTCATTAGCACCATGTCATTTTGAGTGTTGCTTCCATCTTCCCTGTTCTTTTTTCCTCCTTCATTTATCAACCTATACATTCATATGTTTAGCAAGTCATTGACAGTGATGTGGGTTTTAACACTTACCTTCATTATTTTCTCCAGAAATCCTGTCTGATAGCTAGGAGAAAAAAACCCCACTCTGACATACGAGGTGATTAATGAAATATTAACCTCAGTAACTACTTTTCTGAGGAACTCTCAAAAGCATGAATTATTTGGTCTAACCCACCAGCTACTAAACTCAGTGCATACACTTGAAAATTCAAGCCAACCTTTCATAATGTTTAAAGAAATGCCGATTACAATGTATGCAGGGTGTCATAGCGTTAAAAGGATTTGTTTGAACAATGAAACACAACACTATTTCTGAATTAAAATGATGAGTTTATTGATGTTCCTACATATCAGCTACAAAAGTAGAGTACACTCTCTTGTGGTCCCATATTGGCAGATCTGGTGAGTGCTGTACTGGCAGCTTCCATCACTACAGAAAGAATCTCTCACTACCTGCTAATCCTTAGTGGTGGAAAAGTATCACTGAGAAATTTACCTTGCCAAGCCTCATGTTGACACTACATTCATACCTCCTCCAAAGGCTCCCCTGAAATCTGTTCTCAGAGACAGGACTATCAAAATCTTGCCCACTCTTGCCCTGACTCTACTATTGGTAAGCTCAGTGGTGAAATTGCATTGGCTCAAATAAAGTAATAGAGGGACAGTGTTCATCAGATTTTCCTAATTCTGCTGATAGCAAAGGCAGGGAATTACAACTTAGTGAATACATCAGTTTCCCCCTAACTACTCTGAATCCATACAAAGAGCCTGGCGCTTTTTTTTTTTTTTTTGTGGGTGTGTTTTTTTGTGGGTGTGTTTTTTTGTTTGTTTGTTTTGTTTTATTTGGGTTTTTTGTCATGCGAGAATATTTCATGATTACTCTTCAGGATATTGTGTTCTATAACCTTCTCTGAGGGACTATAAAATATCTTTCACCTCTTTACCTGATTTATTGGCAGAAGACCTTTCTCAGAAAATCGCTGTCTTTGAACTTTCATATTTAATTTGTATTTTACTCATTAAGTTATGAACGAAAGAAAAGTCTCACTGTAAGCCTTTAATTAATCATATCAAATTCTCCAGCTGTGTGAATCATGATTCGTTCTGCCTCTTGACTACTATACATAACATTTTAGATCTGATTTTTATAAATTACCTGTGCCACCATTGTAGTGTAAATGGATGTGCAAGGGATTGTAATTACCAAGAAACTCAATGACATCCAAATGAAAACAGTACATAGGGAAAGAATTGTAGTCATGAACATTGCATTATTTAATACAGTGACTTTTAAAGAAAGGATTTTTTTCTTAAAATAGAACAGCTATATTTTCTTCGTAATGCAAATCGTCAGATTTTTTTCTTTATACAAGAGAGAATGAATGATATCTTGTGTCACAGACATCCCCACAAAACCCACAGATTGTAATAAAACATATAATCATAGAATATTCTCATTTGGAAAGGATTCACAGGGGTCATTGAGTCTCCTGGCTCTGCATAGGACAACCCTAAAAATTAGAAACCAAACCAAACCAAAATTTATCTAGAAATAAATAACTGTGCTTCATGTTCAGTGACTAAATGCAACAGCAATGTTACAAGAGTCCATGGATAACATCACTCCAATTATTTGCAGTATGGACTCTACTAAAATATCTTCTATTCAGTAATTGCACATGTAACTAATGAAAGCAAATGTTACAAAAATTAAAAAGTTGTTGTTTTTAAAAAATATCAAGTGAGTTGCTGTTAGTGCAGATTGCACTTGGCATGATGAAATAAAATGGTTAAATATTATAACAATCAATAAAATTATATGTATAAGTCAATGAAAATAAAAACAGTGGCTCAAGCTTAGATAACACTGCTTTCCAACACATATTTTAAATCCATTTTTCCATACAAATGGAAACAGTTCATTTTGTGATCAAGTTTGTATTTACTACAACCAGAAGGATTGTTAGGGCACACAGATTCACTCCGTGTTTTAATCAGAACTGAGAATAAACCTGCTAACTTCAAGATGGCTGAATCAGTTAATGGATCTGCTGGTTGGCAATTAGCACCTTCTGTCAATGAAAGACTTTGGTTCCCCTCAGCATTAACTATTGGCATATCACCCTGCTATTTGGCCTAAACAAGATTAGATGATTCAACATCCATTCAGAACTAGGGATCAGTACAGATGTCCCAAAAGATTTAACCCCACTTGGGTCCATTCTGCTTTTTCAAATGTATCAAGTGTTTACTGAAAGACAGTGGACAGGAGCAAAGTCTCAACAAAAATTACTACAATCGTCTGTGAATTGTGGTGGCACCTGTTAAAGAGGAGTTTTATTTCAGTGTGGTAGGTGACATTTTTCTGAAATCTCTTGGGAAAAATTAATGAATAAATCACTAAAAATTAGAAATTAATAAATGGCAAGAATTCTGTGTTTCCTCTCAATTTTGCTGCTGTTTCTCTCAGTACAAGAAATTTGATAGACTGCTTTAATAGAATTACACAATAATTTGGATTGGATGGGACCTCTGGAGGACATTTCATCCAAAGCCTTGCTCAAAGTGGAGCCTGTGCTGCTCAGGTTGGTCAGGACCATGTCTGGTCGAGTGTTGAACATCTCCAAAGAGGGAGATTCCATAATATCCTTGGGAACCTTTTCCCAATGTCTGACAGCTCTCAAAATGAAGTCTTTTCCCCAGCATTGGAAATGTACAGTGTTGCAGTTTGTGTCCACTGGGTCTCTTTTGGTTTGCTGCAGTTAAAGATCTGAACCATAAAGAAATGATGAGCATGTGGCAGATTGATCTCCAGCTGCAGCACTGGGCACATCAGCCAGGACAAACACTGGCCAAGTTTCTGACGGCAAATGTTTATTAATCCACCTGTTGTATGTATTGCAACTTTGTCAAGCTTTTTAACCACTTCAGTAATGATACCGACTACCTTGTTTCAACAAATGGTTCTGAGATTGTCACAAAAAAGTGGCCCCAGTGGACGACAGACTTAGTAAAGGATGCATCATTTTGTAAGGTCTTAAAGTCATGTATTCTGGGAAACATAACTCTTGAGTATGTAGACTGGTTGGTTTAAAAATATTTTACATTTGTACCTGTGCTAATCCCATAATGGAGACAAGGCCATGTCTAGAGCATAAATATGTCTAGATATAAAACCAAGCCTCATTAGAGTTAAGGTTAGTCTTAAAATAAGCCCACCAAATGCAAGGAAATCTCACTCTTTCCCGAAGCCTATATTCAGTCTGTCATGCAGGGAACAGAATGAGTATGCTGAAGGTTGTCGAAGGTGAAGAATGTTCACTGTCATAATCCTTGTATGACCAATCTTCTGATGACTCTTAGTAGCTGTGGGGGATAAAGCGGGAGAAAGGGTTCTAACAGAGGAAGATTCCAAATCCCTTTCACTTGGAATAGCAATTATGAGAAGAAAGGAGCCCCATTAAGGTCCACCTCAAATAAGATTTACAACAATGCTTTAATACATATGGATTATTTTTTCCCCCAAATTTGCTTCATTTCAAGTCAGTCTCTGAATTCTATTGTTCTGAAAAGGAGAGCATGACTGACTGATTCCCTCGTGCACAGGAGGGCAGATGATGCTTAGTTGTGCCAAAGCTACCATTGTTTTCTCAGTGGAGTAATGCAGGTATTGATACAGATTTATAAACATCTCCTCTTGTTTGTTCTTTATTAAAAAGTCTTGTAAAACTCCACTAAAACAAACAGGAGAAAGATCAATGTAAAACACCAAAGGTGAATTTGGATTTGTGTTATCTGAAAATCTATGCAGCCCTGATAAGCCTAAACACAGTTCAAATATGAAGAAATAGGTGTCAAATCTTGTTCTCTAGTTTAGTTCAGTTTCACGAATATTTTAGTAAGCTTAATCTGTATGCCCAATTTAAAATTAAACGAGGCATCATGAAGGCACACAGCCTTGTTTGGGCTTTCTCTGCAAAATTTCACAGTGTCAGTCAATCATAATCTGTACACTAATGACTGTACACCTCTTTGGCTTATTTGTTTACTTCTCTCTGCTGGAAGCTAGCAAAACACATGCTGGCTTTCTGTTTTTTGTTATGCAACAGACAGCTGTCAATCTCTGTCTAACGCTGTCACAGCTTTGGCAATCCCCAGTGATGAACAGCTGTGCCTAGGGGTATGGATGAGAATAACTGGTACTCATTTTATTGTCTGTGTGGTACTATCATGAGCTCCATCTCCGTAACTTTTATTGGTCTCTATGTCATTTTAACCTGGTGCCAGTCATTTGCTCGTGCAGAATTCCCAAACTGCACAAAAGTTTTTTATCTTTAGCATATGAACACGCAACGAAGAAAACCTGAGTTTCTATCAAACTAGGTCAGAAGCCCTTGCATTTTCTTTGCTTTAGGGCATGAAGGAGCAGAGTCAGGGTGATTATCCTGGCTCAGCTGCAGAGCAGTAACTGGTTAGGCCTTTCAACTCTTTGGACTCACCTTCCTTAGAGAAATTTTTGTTGAAAATTACTGCTTTTATTTTATTCTTCTTTCAGTTAAAAAATTGAGTTGCTGCTGTCACAGGGTTTAATCTAACATGATACATCATAGTGGGCTTGGCCCAAACCTACTGATGAATGAGTTTTTATTTGAGAAATCTGTTTTTGACATTGAGGATATACGAGCATCGATTTATTCACCTGTCAACCTGAAAAATGCAAAGTGATTCAAATCAGAATATTTTGGTTATGCTTTCCTATCTTTTGTTTTGACTTTCTATATGAGAAAATATCTCAAATTTCAATTTTAATATATGTCTGAGTATGTGTGTGTGTATGTATTTCATAATACATATTTTATATCATATTGATGGCTTGGGCAGTATTAAACCAGAATATCTAAGAAGATTTCTTTAATGTTTTAAAATCAAATCAGTTTGTATGCATGAAATAACAATAATTTCTAGGTTTAAGAATACACCTGCAATTTGGATGAATGTATGTTTTCATTATCTGCCAAGCTTTTTTCAGTGCAGAGTTTATTTTGCACTTCACCCTCCTCCCTACGCTAACTCTCCACTCGCTCAACAGCTCCATTTCCAAAGAGCTTACTTACAGGAAGCAAGGCAGGGATTTATGCTTCTGCATGGGATCAGACTCACAGGAAGGGAGTAGGCACCAACAACATAAAAACCTGGAAGTTTTGCCATTGCCGAGACCTTTGTGTTCTTTGTTCTGAAGGGGAGGATATGTGGGGTTTTATGCTCATCCAAGCAGCTGCTGCTAAAGGTGTTGCAAATCTTCCAGACGGTGGGGGAGGATTCCTCCCGTCTGTGCACCTCTTCAGTGCCAACCCCAGTTACCTAAGCTTGATGCATTCTTGAATTTAGCTATAATATGATGGGCATCATTCATCTTAGGTGGCTGAAATCCCTTCCATGCAGGATGAATTTACCCCCTTAAAGCTGAGATGTGGGTAATATGTTCATTCACCTACAGAGAACCCTGTGTATGTCTGAGTGTGAACATTGTGTGCAAGGCAATCCATAGTAAAACACTTCAGCTGTGCATTGGTACTACAGACCATTATTTCATTATCAGGCACCATAAAAAAAAGTGCTGTCAAGTATGCTGTACCTGAAATTCAACAATCCTACCATGAAAATGCTGTTCTTTTAGCTTATCACAATTACAGAAGCTGAGATCCCTGTGCTGCTGTATCCAATAGCAAATGTTAGACTTAGTTATTACTGGGCTCTCTTTAAGCTCATTGTTGAGCAGTTGATCCCCCATATTACGGTTTGTTTTGTCTTTGTGGGCAGACTGGGTAGGAACTTTTTCTTAGCATGTCTCTTATGGGAAGAGAATAGTGAGGTGATCAACAAGGCATGAGTCTGGGTGACTTACTAATTAATTTCCACTTATAGTCAAGCAGTTTTAAACTTACTTGACTGCTGTTATTGAAAATTCAATTTTTCTCTGTCTTTCTATTAAAGTTTGAGATTTAGCTAGATTGGCCAGTCTCAGTGACAGACCAGGACTGGTACTGTAGAGAACAATTAAAAGGTTTTTATGAGGTTACTTTAGTAAGAAGATAAAGTCCAGTTGGCCAAACACTCTGCTATGTGAGAGATAGCCCTGGAGAGCTGTTAACCAGTGCTGACAGATGGCCCCCAAGTTCCTTGCTGCTCTTAGTGAGAAGGTCTGAATTATGTCCCTGGCAGATGCATCCTCATGAGATTAGTGCAGTGAAACAGAGAGCCTGTGTCCCTCACACACTGTCTGCTTCCCT
This sequence comes from Grallaria varia, assembly GCA_013396735.1. Classification (NCBI taxonomy): domain Eukaryota; kingdom Metazoa; phylum Chordata; class Aves; order Passeriformes; family Formicariidae; genus Grallaria; species Grallaria varia. The sequence continues at coordinate 1,175,979 of VWZG01004512.1, read as the reverse complement.
TTGATGTCAAGAATAGATGATAGAGGCATGGATTGACCTCCTCCAGAGTTACTTCTATGCCAAGACCTGCTGCTTTTCATCATTCTCAACAATTAAATTGAGCTAGTTTTCATAAGAGAATATTGTTGGGTGTTTTAATTTTATTTCTGGTTTCTTTAACACAGAACAATTACAAAAGAGATCTTCACTTGCATTTTGCAGGCTGACATGAGGGGCTTACATTATGGAAACACCATGAAGGAATAATTAGGGAGAAACTGCCTGAACACAATAGAAGGAAACAAAACCCAAAATGCTAATTTACAGATAATCTTTAACTGAGAACTATAAACCACATATAAATAAATAAATAAATATCCAATTAACTGTGATTAATTATGCTTCTGTACATTTGTCCTGCTTGTCTTTTTCCTCAGCCTAGTCCAGGAAACGATTCCAAATTAATTTCTGGTCAGCCATGCAGTTCCTGGCAGAGTAAACATCCTATTTTTTAGAGAGATAAGTGGTGATGTATCTTATATCTACAGAGTTCTTTTTCAGTAGTACTGACAAGAGTATAGCACTGTAAAGCTACACACATTTCAAAGAAAACTTTTGTCTCTAAATAACATGTTACAGTCTTGATGCTCATTTAGTTACTTTGTGAAGGTGTCCAAGAACATTTTCAGTGAAAGAAGCAGATTACTGAGTTTTCCACCTGGGACACACTGGGGAGGGAGGCTGGAGATATTTAGTAATTACCTACCTTGCTCATTGAAAGAAGACAACTGAAAAGCTACTGCAGTAGGAACATCCACCCCACTGTCTTCTGTAACTGAAAGATCAGGGGAAGATGCAGATGAAAGACGAATTTAATGCAGCTTTCGGTGTAGGATATTACTTGAACACATGATTTGAGCAGAGCTGCTGTCCTGTAGGGAAGAGGAATGGGGGTCACTGAATCAGAGAATGGTTAAGATTGGAAGTGACCTTTGGAGATCATCTTGTCATAGTCATCTGCTCAAGAAGGGCCACCTACAGCCAGTTGCCCTAGACCGTGTCCAGATGGCTTTTGTCTACCTCCAGGGATGGAGACGCCACAGCCTTTGTGAACAACTTGTGCCAGTGCTCAGTCACCCTCACAGGGGAAAAATGTGATGTTCAGAGGGAACCTCCTGTGCTTCACTTCGTGCCCATCATTTTGTCTTGCCACTGAGCACCACTGAAAACAGCCTGTGTCTATAGTCTTTGCACCGTCCCTTTGGGTATTTGTCACACTGATGAGATTTTCCTGAGTCTTTTCTGGGCTGAACAGACGTGTCTCTCTCAGCCTTTTTCAAAGGAGACGTGCTCCAGCACAATAATAATTTTTGTGACCCTTTGCTGGACTTACTCCAGTATATCCATGTTTCTCTTGTGCTGCGGAGCCCAGAGCTGGACACAACACTCCAGGGTTGGCTTCAACAGTGCCAAGTAGAGGGGAAGGATCATCTCCCTCAGGCTGCTGGCAATACTTGCCCTAATGCAGCCCAAGATACTTCTTTGCCTCAAGGGCACACTCTGGCCCATGTTCAGCTTGGTGTCTTCTTTTCTGCTAAGACACTTTCCAGCTGTGTGGTCCCCAACCCACTCTGGTGCAAGGGGTTGTTCCTCCTCAGGTGCAGGACTTTGCATTTATCCTTGCTAAGGCCACAAGGTGCACTTTGTACCCCTTTGCACGAGGGGGCTTCCAGCCTTCTGAGGTCCCTCCGTATGGCAGCACAAACCCCTGGTATACCAGGCACTCCTCCCAGTTTTGTGTCATCTACAGACTTGCTGAAGGGGCACTCGGTCCCATCATCTACATCATTAATGAAGATTGTAAAAAGGATCCCCCGTGCAGCAGAGAAGTTTTGAGTTAATGAGGAACATAAAAGCATATAAAGATATGTTTTAATAAGTTAGAACATTATTTTTTTTCTGAATATTTTGAGGGATTGCATTGCCTCCAATATCCTTCATCTGCCCATTAATCTGCTAGCATCACTTAAGATTCTGTGCATTCATCTATTTACTTTTGAGGTTCTTGTATGCAAAATAATTATCTTACTTTGTAACAGGATGTTCTGCTATTATATAGTTAATGTTTTGTCAATGACTCTGCTAGCATTCTTTATCAATTATGTCTCTTTGAATAAAAGGTAATGCCTCAGGCCTAGAGCTAAATTATTTACTTGTAGCTTGCTGATGTGTTCTTTGTTCAATTCCACTCTACCTGCAACGTTATCAAGCAACTCTGCTTTTCTTGATGCTCAAAGGATTGAAGAGATGTGAAGTCAAATAGGCTGATATTTTTAGTAGGAAGAGAAAAAGAATTATTAAACAGCTTAGATGATTAGATAGACAATATCCTCTAGGAGAATGCCTTCAGAATTTGTGAACAAAATATGATGACATATGAAGGCAAGGTGCTGTGGTGAGTGTAAAACCTTCTGTGGGTTACCAAGCCTGGAGTCTTTGCAGCTAGCCTTAGAAGAGATGCTGGGATTTATTATGAAGAATATGCCATCCTCTAGGTTTTGTTTCTGGCTTCTCAACGCTAGCATGCACTTCTGCTCATTGTATACCTTTTGCTTGTAGTTGTGCTGAGCCAAGCCTTAGATGAATGGAGGATAATGGTTCTTTGAACTCCCAGTCCAGCACTTCCAGCAGCAGTCTGCTAAAAGGGAAGGGGGAAGTAAGTGCACCTTTCATCTTTTCCCATTCCTATCCTCCTGTCTTGAACAGATTTAAGGGCAGTTTCTTGAGTAACCAGGACAAAAAGAGGGAGAAAGTTTACTTCTCTTTTTTTGGG
>VWZG01004512.1:1150084-1168217 GCA_013396735.1 Grallaria varia | reverse complement strand
GTTTTTCCCCATCTTTTTCAAATTTTGAGGTGGGGATTTGGGGAGGCATAAGTACTTTGCCCCCCCCCTTCCCCCTCTTTTTCCCTTTCTCTTTTTCTGCCACCTCTGTCCACAAGAGACAAGGACACTGTCAGCTCTGAGCTGCCAGGTTAAGCACATTGTACTGACTGGGACAGTGCCCTTTTCCTATCAGAGGCTTCTGACTCTGACCTTGGCTGTGACTTTGGCCTGTCCTGCTGCTGCCCAGACTTCTTTTGCCTTCTGAGGCTGGGGGTGAACAAATTCTCATTTGGGTAAACTGATGTGTAGTTGGTATATTTCAATTTAAATGGTAAACACTTAGAATCACAGAATCATTAAGGCTGGAAAAGTCCTCCAAGGTCATCCAGTCCGACCTTTGACCAAACACCACCCCGTCAACTAAACCACAGCCCAGTGTCAGGTCCAGTGGTTTCTTGAACACTTTCAGGAATGACAACCCTTTCAGTGAGGCAATTCTGACTTCTTCATTTGCCTTATCCCAGTATTAAAATACCCCTTTAAGAAGTTTCCACAGGCATTATTTTCAACCTCCCTGACAGCTGTAGCCATTCTTTGTTTTCCTAGCTGTCTCAAGATAGTCACATTAAAAGTTATTTCTCATCTTCCTGCAGGCAAGTAATAGGTTTAATACAAGTACTTTTACCCCTGAGCTGTTGTTTTCCCATTGCTTTGTTTCTATAATTCACAGCAATACATGGTTCTCTGACGAAGCTTAAGAAAAAGTATCAAGTGTGCTAGTTTCCTGTCTTTGTGCGTCTGTCTCCTCATCTTGCCTTACACAAAACACATTTAAGTATTCCCAAATCTCCCAAGTGACTGCCATTCATTCTGGCACTCATGTGATTCCATTTGGTGCTACCATGTGCTGCAGCAATCTGAGTTTTCTATTCTCAGCAGATGGCAGGGGGACGTATTTGCTTTTCTTCGGGAATACCAGTCTGGTGGAAATGTTTGTGCTGTGTTTGTATGTGGGTCACTCAAATAACACAGCTGACCACAGAGTTCTAGGCCTTGGTTTTGCAAGGTCTAAAGCATTCAGTAATGTTTAAGTGGTGCCATTAACTTCAAAGCAGCTAAGAATCTGAAAAGCATTTGATGGCCTGTGTCCCCAGACGCACTGGGACCTTAACATGTTTATTCCTATTATTGCATTAAGGCCTCAGATTCCAAAAGTGAGTTTCCCTTATCTTTAGTGAAAGAAACATCACATTTTACCTAGTGCAGTTCCCAGGCAAAATGAGTTCTGAGATGTGAGAAAAGGAAAGGTATCATTTAGTCTAATCCTCTCTGTTTACATGAAGATGACCTTTCTTTCCACGGTGATTTCGAGATGCTAGTGTGAAGATGAAATGTCTTAAACCATGCAAGTTTATCTGTGTGATGTTTGGAGGGAAACCAACATCCAGCCATTCTGTAATCCTATATTTTGTGTATTTTATATTTTACACACCATACTAAAGCCAATCAATAGAAAAAGGCTGGGGTGTTTTATTTCATTTTGCTTTCCTTTGCTTTGTTTTCATTTGCTTGGCATTTTTATAATCAGCTCTTACACCTAATGCTGGCATAGATGTAGTTTTGTTTTATTTCTCTGCAGGTTTTTTTTTCCCATCAGGAACTTCATAACTGTGGTCTTATATTGTTTTGTATGCTATTCATACCTGAATCTTCTGCCTTGCTTGCACAGAACGTTTAATTTCCATGTTCTCCATGTCCATCTTATTTCTTTTTTTCGTTATAGTGCCTATTGTTTGTTCAACGTGACAGCAAAAACTTTAAGTGATGTACCCATTTTACCACCAGTACCCTGAATCAGCTTTGAAGATTTTCATGCATATGGTGGTATAAAAGTCTTGGTGAGTTCGTTTGCTGCTGCTGAAGTGGGAGTGAATGGTGGCAGTTCTTGTGATAATTGTGCTTAGTGGAGTGGCAAATAGGAAGCAGTGGCATCACGTTTCATCCTTTCCCTTTGTTTCCTTCCCCCCTGCCCATCTTCCATTGTCGAGTGGCTTAACCTATTTTCTGATGGTAGCTCTATGGTTTGAAACAGTCTACAAACAAGCCGCATCAGCTTTTTGTGGATGTTAGTTCCCTTGGTAATCAGACCCCTCAACCCCAATTTTTTTCTTAAGAACATGCTGGAATCAGCCACTAAATACAACAGTGTGTGTTTCTATCTTCCTCCTTTACCATTCAGCCGTCATCGATGTAACTTAAAGTGTTTGTTTACAGCTCATCCATCACCATGGCACTGCGGACCTTTTGGATGCAAAACATTCTGGCTTGCTGTATCTCACAATTGCAAGTCGTCATTTGTACTCTAGCTGGAGGTGGGAAGCTGTTTCTAGGCGAATTGTCTAAAAAGACTAACAGAGCCTTTTTTTGAGTCTGGGGTCCAACTCTGGATTTGTCTTTTATACCCTCCCCCATATCTTCCTTTGTCATTGGAAGACATGTCTGATTACCAGGTGGATTACCATGGATTTGCAGTCCATGACTGGAAAGATTAGATGGCCAAATGAAAAAACAGTGCACTATATTGTGCCAAAGGTTCTATCATGTGCTCCAGCCACGCATTTGGACCTAAAAATCTCTGTCCTGCAGGTCCTTTGAAACAGTGAAATGGACAGTCTTAAACTGTCCTATGCTTTTTCTAAGGCTTGGCATCAGATCTAGCTTTCCTTTGGGCAAGAGGATATTGTCAGCACAAAATATATCATTTTGGAGATAGCTGTATGGATGCAAGATGATATTGCAAGAAAGACGGAGGTGTGTGTATGTCTGTGAGAAAAACTGCACAAAAAAGAGAGCTAGGTACAGCTCATTGTATGGCTAGAACAGAGAGGAAACGTCTTGCAAGGAACGGGCATCTGACTTCATCCATAGCTTAACAACTTGGGCTTGTACCAACTAAACATTTGCCCTACTCGGTTGCCAAAATTCACTGTAGAAACAGTGCCAGGAAGAAATAAAAGACAGGCAAACAAAGGGCCATTTTAGGCACCTACTGTAAATTTGTCCTCTATCAGCTAGGAAGAGAAGTTTGGGTAGATTTATCTCACTTAGTTCTGTTTATTCCTCTTCTCTTGCTCTGTGCAGGAGCTTATGTCCTAGAGAAGTGCTGACCCACTTTTGCAAACCCAAGGCTTTCAGACATCTCTCAGTAAGGTTCAAACAAAACTACTTCACATAACTGAGGTAGCATGTCAGAGCTGAGCCTCAAAACCGCCAGAGTTTTATTATTTTTTTCACCAAACTCCCTATCTGTATTGCTGGAATCACACTTGTCCTTGCAGCTATCTCTTTATGAACAAGCTATTGTAGTTTTTATTGGAACCAACAAATTCCATATTCATGTTTTAAGAGCAGAGCTGAAGACATTATTTGTTTTCCCTAGTGCTTCAGTCATCCCAAGTGAACTCTATGGACGTGAGAGTTGACATGTCTTTGGAGAGGCCTTGTACAAAACGTGTTCTGTTCTGAATCAAATGCTGAAGGGTACAGTGATGTGTCAGGCTTCAGGGAAACTGACTGAGGGGCTAGGCCGGCTCTAACAGAAAATGTTTAAAAGAAAACAAAATGAGGCAAAGGGGAAAAAAAATCCCCAAAAACATAAAAAGAGAAAGGAAAACAGAAGATGAAGATGAGGGTGTAGAGGTAATCACTGTGATGCAGACTGGAGCCTCACTGTCTCGACTGAAGACAAATCTCTGCCTTCTTCTTTTGCCTTCCTCCCTTGTTCTTTGCCTCCATTCTCTTTCTATGCCACTGTAGTAGGTGGGATGGATTAAGCCAACCTAACCAGCAGCCTGAGCAAACCACCCATTCTCCATTTGCAGGCTGCGGAGATAAATGAACACTTCTAGGATGTGATTCGACTGTCTTGTTTTTGGTATCCATGGCAATGTAATATGAATGGCACCAAAATGTTCATTTCTGCCCTTTAGTCAGAAGAGGAAACCTCAAACAACTGCTGGGAGTATACACTGTAAAATATTATACTTGGTCAGATAAGTCATACTGAGCAACAGACCAAAGAAAGCTATGGTCGCTGTCTTAGTGTGTTGATAAGTGTTGAGTTTGGGGCTCAGTAGCTCTTTGGTAATTGAATAGAGGATTGAGAGGGCCATTTTCCCTTCAAAAACAGTTTCCCTTCATGGCCACTCCTGAAGCGAAGATGAAAGAGTCTGTCTAAGACAGTGGATGATTAGCTCAAAATTCGGACCACTTCTGTAATTATTAAAGCTTCTCATCACAAATTTTGAGGACCTTTGAGACAAGAATTGAGAGAATGGGAGCATTTTTGAAAGCTGTGGTAAATTTTGGACAAGAACTCTACAGATAAAATGATGAGAGAACTCAAAGTTTTGCAAAATAGAGTAAGGAAATCATAAAATCCCAGAACAACATCAAAACAGGACCTATCTGAGCTTTCATGCCAAAAATAGCTTGCCTTTGGGGTTGGTAGTATTTAGACTGTCCTCTAGGAAGGAGTATTGGATTTTCAGACAAAAAAGCTTTTTTTCCCCTTCTTGCTTTTTAATAGCAAATCAAAATTTTAGTTTATTTTCATAGTATCATAGAATGGTTTGGGTTGGAAGGGACCTCAAAGATCGCCTAGTTTCAACACCCCTGACATGAGCAGATATGCTATCCACTAGACCAGGTTGTTCAAAGCCCCACCCCACTTAGCCTTGAACACTGCCAGGGATCGAACATCTACAACTTCTCTGGGCACCTGTTCCAGTGTCTCACCACCCTCAAAGTCAATAATTGCTTCCTGATATCAAGACCTACTGTCTTTCAGTTTGAAGCTATTCCACCTTCTCTTATCACTAAATGCCCTTGTAAAAAGTTCCTCTCCAGCCTTCTCGTAGTCTGCTTTAGGAACTGGTAGGCTGCTCTAGGGTGTCCCTGGAACCTTCACTTCTCCAGTCTAAACCCTAACTCTCTCAGCCTGTCTGTACAAGAGATGTGTTCCAACTCATCATCTTCGTGTCATTACTCCAACACACCCATGTCCTTCTTATGTTGGGGTCCCAGAGCTGGATGCAGCTCTCCAGGTGGGGTTTTACTAGAGCAGAGTAGATGGGGAGCATCACTTGCCTTGATCTGTGGGTCACTCTTCTTTTGATGCAGCCCAGAATATGATTTGCTTTCTGGGCTGCAGGAGCACATTGCTGGGTGATGCTGAGCTTCTTGTCCACCAACACACCCAAGTCCTTTTCTTTAGGGCTGGTCTCAGGCCATTCTCTGCCCGGGCTGCATTTGTTTGGGATTATCCCAACCCAGGTGTAGGACCTTGGCCTTGTTGACCTTTTTGATGTTTCAGCCTTACTAAAATTAAATGCTTATTTCAAAAAGGATTAAAATAAAAGTTTATGGGATGTAATGGTTGTTAGCAGTACTTTGTCTTTCTCTCTCTTTTTTTTTTTCTTTTTTTTTTCCCCGCCCTCCTAGAACTCTTTCTCGAATTAAATTAGAATTGATAAGAATATCTGGATTGTTCCTGGCTACGACTGAATTTAGCACCCAGTGTAAACACTTCAACCTTTCTTAATGAGACTTTGTCTACATAGAGATGCTTTCTGGAAGACTCTTTGTTCCCAATTTACCTCCTAAATTTATCTTCTGTTCTCTTTTTTATGTTTGTGTTTCTGTAAAATTAATTCTTCCAGTGAGGGCTGAAGGTTTCTTGAATCAGGCATTCTGCCGACGCAATAAAAGTAGTGCTTACCCTAAAGAGGTCATCACCTGACTGCAGAGAGGAAAAAAAGGAAAAAGTACTTAGCATAATTTCAAATTCTGTTGCAGAACTTTTCATTATGTTAGTTGTATTCATGTTCCTTAACCATGATCTTGAAAACTGTTCCATATCTCTTTATGCTGCTATATAGAAATGGCCATTAGCCTGCATAAAAGTTGTTTTTAAGGTCTACAAAGGTACATTTGGAACAATGAGATGGCTTTGTGTCTTCATCAGTAAAAAGCACTGTCCTTGGCTGAGCAATTATGGATGAGTTCTTGGAGCTTCTGCAAACTTAGATCTCAATAAATCAAGTGCTGTCTTGACAGTGGAATAATTTCTGTCCTTGTACAAGATAAGTCTGGCACTTTCACTCTTGGAGAAAGTGATTCTGTGATCATCGCTTAGCAGAACTGCCAGGGGATCTTCTTGAGGGGCTCTGTGACTAGATGAATTCAATGAGGAATGTGCGTAAATCAGTTCAAAGGCAGGGATTATTCACAATTCATCAGAGGTCTGTGGCCTTAAGAAAGTGTCTTGTAAGTGTATGTAAGGGACAGCTATGCTGTTGAAGAACTACAATTATTGGTAAGCCACTTTTACTTTGAAAAGGGTTGTAATCATTCTGTTTCAATGCAAAGTAGTTTTCTGTATTTCTGTTCATGCACAGACATGTGCATGTCCTCCTCCAAGGACACTTGAAGAAGGGTTAGGTCTATGATAGTCCAAAACCAGCAAGTACTGCGGAACCCACTGAAACCTCTACTTTTTGGAAAATTCTTAGCACCATTTCCATGTGAAAAGGGTTGTAGCCAAAATTATCTACCATTACTGGCTATAGGGGTTCTTTCACCTGTAACTGGCACTTGGATCTACGTAAAACAGCTGAGCTACTACTAACAAATAGGATTTCCACCTCTATGCAAATGCCTGAATTTAAAAAAAATCAGGTAAATGTAGTGACTGACAAAAACCCCCAACCAACCAAGCTCCCTCAAAATGCTGTATACATGTTTCTGTGTCTAAATGCAGTGCATGGCATTTGGTTGTTCTCAGACAGCAGCTGCATCTGATGTTTGAGGTTTTTGTCATTGTTGGTTTTGTTTTGTTTTTTAAAGACTGGCCTAAAATCATACTGCTTTGTTTTTGAGATGCTGAAATTAGGGTGAGAATAGTCTTGGGGTCCTGGGAATCAAGATATCCTATTTGCATACCAAAACCCATACCCACAAAAACAAAACCAAACCAAATAAGCCGATTCCTAAAATAAAACTTGGGGTTTTTTTTTTACATTTTCCAAAGTTAAAGGTCAAATACACTTGGCTTGATATACTTATTTTTAATACTGAAAAAAAAATCAACATTTTGATGAATCTAACCCAACCATTTACATGCAAAGGAACACAGAGATCAGTATTAGTCTTGAGAGATACAGAATCAAATACGTGAACAGTTAATGTTTTGAAATTAGCCCCACAAAACAGAATCCAAATGTGATCTATCCAATTAATTCAGTGAAGTGGGTTTATTATCAAGAAGGAGAAAAGGTGAAAACAGCTGTATGGAAAAAAAAAATTAGATCCAGTCTGGGATTATCTAGTAGGGAATATAAACTTCTGGATTCTGTCTATAATTGAAATACATGTCTGCGGTCATATGTATCTGGTACATAAACATAGGGTTTGAAAACTCATTCTTTAGTTAGATGAGGCAGCACAAAAATTATTAAAACCTAGTAGTCAAATTAGACACTTTTAATAAATATCATATTTTCTGTACATTGGCTTCCATGCACTCCTGACCAGTGTGTGGCTTCCTGTTTCCTTTGCTAAACACTGCGGTAGCAATAAGACAATATATAGCCACGGATATTACATTGATTTACTGAAAGGGTACTGCAAGAGAACAGGAAACTTAGTTGGCCAGTGTTACACTGCCATAACAAGCATTACTGCCAGATAATTAACCTTGCTGTTTGTTTAGCACCCTCAGAAAACTTCATTACCAATGCAGTCAATTTTCTGCTGGTAATGGCTACTACAGAAAGTAGACTTGCTTAATTAAGATTATTTAGACCAAAGAGGCTGTGTGATTGGGGACAAATATTGGAATGGGATAGAATAATCTCTCTGAGCTACATAGCTCATGAAAGTCTTGTATTTTACATTTCAGAATGCTAAATTTTGCATCTTTTTCTACACAAAAAATAACAATAGTAATTATGTGTTCATTCTTCCACCTTCATACATTTCCCTGCTCAATAGCATCTTTTTATAAAGCAGATACGGCGGAATGAGGAAAGAGATAAATCAACCATAAAGAGTGCTTTAAAGAGTAAGGTTAGAAGTGGATCTGTTGCGTGGAAGGAAATGAAAAGGAGGGAAGATTATTTCTCCTAAGTGATGTAACTCACAGCTATGCAGCTACGTGCTAGGTATCGCTGAGGTGATTCTGTTGATTGCCTCCCCTGAGGAAAGAGATTTGATTTGTTCCCCCCTCTGTGACAATTTGCATTTCCACCTTCTTTATAGATAATCTAAGAAGTGGAAAAAGGCCTGAGTTTTTGACAGTCAACCTTAGAGCAGGACTAAAGGCTGATTGATACGGAGATAAAGCTCTAGGTGTCTGTTTCTGTAGGGCTTGAAGATAAGGTTTGTTCTCCAAACTATAAAAGTCATCAGAGCTTTGCTCCCACTTCCAAGAGCACTTGAAAGCCCAGCAGGTCCATTAGTACAGTCTTAAATTGATTAGTCAGTTTTAGAGCTAGTTCTGTACTCCCAGACAAGTGAGCCCTGACTGATATGTGTTCTGCCAATAAAACCCCCAGTGAGATGGAATTGTATTACTAAAACTGCTCTTTTGCCAATCTGTCTTGTTTCATTCATAGCAGATTTTCTTGTATGGTCCACTGAAATCCATGGTAAAAACTCTTTGTTGTACATCCAACGTACTGTTCTGTGTAGCTATTTTCATAATAACAACCTTAGTCTAGGTGGGGTATATGAGTTATTCAGTACTCGATATTCATTTCAAGGGCTATAGTTTCAAATATAAATAGATGTCAAATATGTAATACTAGTGAGGGTAAAAAAACTCCACTAAAATAAATGGCATAGATGAGAACAACCATTGCAATCTAGCACCTAAACTACCAATCCGGGTTGGAAAACCTGATTCAGGACAGGCATGTGTGTCAGATTACCTTAAAAAACTGAAGTCCTACATTGCCTTTGATAATGAAACTTGGATTTATATGTTGCCTATGCACATGTCAAACCTTAGTCTGAACTTTTTGAGTTATGGTCTTTTTGAATTAATTGATAATTCCTGTAGAGTAGTTTCCCAAGGCAGAAGCTTATGAGGTGAAGGAAATCCTGGTGGAATGGAGTTAATGGCAGAACTCACATTGGTGTTATACAGCCAAGATCCCACTTATGATTTCTGTATGAGCTCTTAATTTCTAGCAACTTAAATATGTCCCTAACAACTTTATAACCAGAAAACTATGAGGGATTAGAGATGAAATCCTATTTGCTTTAGTATCTCTATCTGTAAATAATTTCTGCTACTAAGAAAATAATTGTGATTTTTTTCTGCTAACTCTGTCTCAAAAGAATAACTGCACCCACAGTACTGAAACCGAGTACTCTTCCTTACTCTTTCAAAAAACCCAATTCAAAATGCAAATAAGTAGCAAATAGCTACCTAAGAGGCGTTCCTTCTTTGTTAAATATGCAACTAACCTATGGACCTTTCTACCCTAAATGTATAAATGAGACAAACAATTTAGCCAGGTTCCAGCAAAGCCTAGGTATTTTTATAAATAGTAAGAGTAATCCAGATGTATAATAGCTGCCTTAAAATATAATGATTTTAAGAACTCAGAGTTTAAGGCAGAAGCATGTTTACTAGTTCATAATTTTACCTTGTCTTGCCATGTTCAATGTTTTAATAAAACTTCAGGTTTAAACTATGATGTTCTGTGAGAAATTCAACTTTCTTCTTTAAAAATGTGTAAGTTATATGCTTCTGGTTCTCTTGAGAAGTCTGAAAAAGTGACAGCCGGAATTCAGATTAGCAGAATGGTTACATTTATTTAAAAAAATAGCACTAAAAACACGACAATAACAAAAACTCATTAAAAAGTCAGAGATCTCTTGTATTCAAAATCACAGGTCTTTATAGACCTGACCTCTAAGGTTTGAATATTAGTGGCAATTAAGATTGCAGAAAGACTGTTGCTGCTCTGAGGGGTGGTGTGGGGAAAGAACACGTTCATGTTGACAGCTGATACGCGCACACAGCATACCACGCACCCGCTGCATTCTGTGTGCAGATGGATAGAAAGAGGATCGTGATCTCTATCCTTTTTTGTAATAGAGCCGTGCCAGAAATTAGAGGGTAAATGCAGGCTTTCTCTGGAAGGTGCCAAGGATGTCTCCAAAGAAATGAAAAGTTTCATCTTTGAATAAGCTATGGTGCTTCAACAACACACATCAGAAGAGCTATATTAGAGACATGTTTGTGTGAGTAAATTATAATGTTGCTTCTTTCTTACCATTCCCACCTCTGGAGGCGTTTGTAAATGTGGCACTTAGGGACGTGGTTTAGTGGGACTTGGCAGTTTATATCTGCCGCCCAAGAGAGGGCTGTTCACCCTTTAACGGTTCTCATTGCAATACTCACTTGGGTGCCAGAGTGTTTCCAGATGACTGAAATATAAACAAAACCATAGGCAGCTTGCTCAGAATAATGAAACCAATAAACTAGGTTGCATAGCCTTATAGTCCTCACATTTTCTTCAGTTGCTTCATGGCAATAACAATGACTGGTTTTGTAGAAGTCCTGGTAGATATAAGAGATGAGACTGACCCAGGACAGGGCAGTATTTCTACAGAGCAGGAAAATTACCTCTCCTTTTGAGAAATCTGCCTACAACTTTAGAGCATTTTATGGATAACATTTGTATTTGATCCTACCTTGCTCAGCACAGAGAACTGGTGATGCCAAAAGGACACTGCAGCCTAGAGCAGATGCTAGTACCCCTTTAAATTAGCCCATATCATTCAGTTTTTGATTTGCAACCTAGTGCCCTCAAACATGTTTGTTCCCCTGAAATACAGTAAAGTCAAAATAGAGCCTCGAGTTAGACAAAGTGCAAACAGATTCAAGTACATGATATACTGGTAATTACTGTATGGAAACAATAAACCAGGGAAAAAATAGAAACTACTTCAAATCTTATTTCCTTCCAAAAGAGGGTGTAATCAAGGTATAATGAGCACTGAAATTAATAAATTAAAAATAAATGCCCATAAGAGGGAGAAAAAAATGTGTTAATCAGTTGGCAATTATATTTTTGGCATTGTAAATTAATTCCCCAAATTAATCTTCTTCCATTTTATTTCACTCCATTATCTTTCTTCCTTACTTTTTAATCTAATGATTAGCATTTCTGAATTCTGTACATAACAATAATTTTAAAAAACCAGGGATACTTGTTAAAAGATAAAAAAGACAGTGTGTCAAATGCAAGATTACGACATTTTGTCCTTTCCAGTCTGTGAGGGAAGGAACAGAAATCTCCTTATAATGAAGCTGTCCTTTCAGAGCTTTTTTTTTCTCCTGGATCAAGCCTGGTGCTATTACTCATCATTTCAGTAATGGAAATGATTCTCAGTTGTCTCCCAACTACCACCAGACAGCAATCTGCAACAAAGCTCATCTGTTCCAACTCATCCATGTTCTTTGCCCCACCCTCAAGTACTAAGAGCCTCAGAGGCAGCCTGATGAGTTTTAAGTTAGGAAAGAGGGGAGGAGAAAATCCTGACTCTGCTTGTTGGCAGTTCCTTCTCATTTATGTATCTCCTGATATAATCACAACAACGTGTTCTTTCTGCCCATGCATCAAAATCTGCAGTAGCTAGACAATTATTGATACTAGCCTGAAATAAAAAAGGAAGTAATAAATCCGATAGCATCAGGAAACTGATTTAATCTGAGAAGTAATTAGGAGAAAATAAACAGCAGCTGGAATACTTTGCTTTTTTTTTTTTCCTCTGTGCCACCAAAAAAACAAACCAAACCAAAAAAACCCAAACCCCAAAAAAACCCACAAACCCCACCATCAACAACCAAAAACTCACAACACCTAAAACATCAACATTGTATTTTGTGGATGAAAAATCTTGAAATAGAGTGAATGTCCGTAAATGTAATTTACCATAGAATGCAGTTCAGAGGACGTGAGACAAAAGGCTGAATTGCTCATGACTTTCTGAAGTACAGCAGAGAAGAGAAATTTATTGCAGAAGCAGGATGAAGGACACAACTAACACATAAACCAAGACGTCACTAAGATTTCAACACTCATGTAGTTTAGGATCTTCTGCACAGTATTTCCTATATCTGAGAGGCTCAGACACTACTGTCCTGACTCTTTGGAGCTATGTTCAAGGGTAAGGTGTCAAGCAGACATGAAATATGCTGCTGCATTTGCCTGCTACACATGGTTTGCCAAGGGTTCAGCTTGGTGAGCTGAGGAAAAGAGTGCCTCTCAGTTTCTTCCTCTGATCTGTTTTGCAAGTACCCTGTACTCTTAGAGGGAAAACATATCAATGTGCTGCTTACACCTCTACCTGGGTCTGTGTTTCCACCACCTGACCAGTAAGGGGCTCTTCTGTGACCCTTCCTGCCATCTGTCCTTCCACCCTTCCCCATTACACCAGCTTCCTTAGCATATTGTGAGGCAGTGACTCAAGGATCTTTGCAGCATGTTGGAATATTGCATGTGCCCTCTCCTCTGGTGTCCTCCAAAGCAGCACCTCTCCTGGTTGGAGTCAATTGGGGGGAGATCAACTTGAGCCACTATATCTGGTGTAATTTGGGAAAGAAAAATTATTTGGAGTGCTAGCACAAGAGAGGCATTCCTGATGGGCCAAATGGATTCTGTATGAAGGTATGTTGAACATGACTGTGTGATACTGACTTGCTAACTTCTTGTCTGGGAGATGAGAGAGAAGTGCATCTGTCTTCACCAGCCTCTGAGGAGATCTTTAGCTGAACACACAGTGGACAGTAGTTTTGAAGTGAAAAGATGAAGTGCTTGTGTAGGAGTGTTTCTGATAGTCTTGGATTTTTAGAATAGTCTTGACATACAAGAGCATGTTCTTTCTGCCTGTGCATCAAAGTCTGCAGTAGTTAGACACAGATGTTTCTAAGTGAGCAGTAGCAGCTGGGTCACCACGCAGCAAGTTTGTAAGATGCCTTGGCTGTATGTAGGCTATGCTGCTTGGAGGAGAGAGTGCTCTGTGTGCTGGAATGTGAAATAATACCGCAGGTACTGTTCAGATATAATATAAAGAATTGCCAGGTACTAACCATGTTCTACACCGTAAACGAATATTCCTATAATTTGTTCAATTAGGTACGTATTAGTTTTGCAAGAAAAAAAAAAAAACACAATTATGGGAAAAGATCAACATAGCAGTGTTATTTTCTGTATTTCCCTAGTTCTGTCCCGGTTTCAGCACTAAAGAGACTCATGCTTTCTCCTTTGGAGGTGTTGGATTATTCAGAGATGTGGAGTCAGTAAATCTTTCACTAGTATGATTGTTTGTGTTAGATTTTTATGGCAATAATTTCAAGCTATTCTGTTTCACATTACTCTTGTTGTCAGTTAATTTTTTATAACAGTATTCTTAGCCCGCTGTAATTGGATAATGCTGCATCAAGTATCTTGCTGTCTAAGAGAAAGCTTGATATTAAATATTCCTACATAGTGTGCTGACAATGCATATGTGCTCTCCTATATCCTAACAACTCAGTATCTGCAAGTGTTTCATCTCAAAACTGGCAAATCCTGTAAAATGGGCCAGGACTTTTGGACTGTAGTAAGTCTGGCTGAGCTGGTGCGACCTGGGTGCTGGCCACAGCCATACTTTCTCTGCAGATGATGTTATTGCTGTTGTTCAAGATCCTACTTTATTCTTCACTGGCCAAGATTTGTGCTGTCTTATTAATTACAATTACTGTTTGAAACAATTTTACTGTTTCAATGTCAGCGTTGTATAATCCATTACAGGGTGGTTTGTTTTTTTTTTTTCATAGAATGGCTTGGATTGGAAAGGATCTTAAAAATCATCTAGTCCCAGTCCCCTGGATGTGGGCAGGGACTTTGACTGGACCACGTTGCTCAGAGCTCCATCCAACCTGTCCTTGTATACTTTCAGGGATGAAGCATGCGCGGCTTCCCTGGGCAACCCCTTCCAGTGCCTTACCACCCTCATAGTAAAGAATTTCTTCCTAATATCTAATCCTCACCTACATTTTTTCAGTTTGAAGCCATTCTTCCCTGTCCTGTCTCCACATGCCCTTGTAAGAAGTCCCGCTCCATCTCCTTCAGGTACTGAAAAGCCACATTTAGGTCACCCTGAAGCCTTCTTCTTTCAAGGCTGAACAACCTCAATTCTCTTAGCCCTTCTTTGTAGGAGAAGTGCTCTGTCCCTCTAACCATTTTGGTGGCCCTCCTCTGGACTTGCTCCTATAGGTTGGTAACTGTTATTGTAGGCAATGCTGACATGATAACTCCCACATGCAGGCAGCAATGTTTCCAGTATCATTCTGCCCCTTTCCATGGCTCTAACAGTTCTTCCTGAATTGATATTTTTCTAGGGAGCTTAGTCCCTCTTGTAAGTAAAGTTGCATTGCATCATGTGAGCCTGCTCTTTATACAGTCCTTTGTAACTCTGCATGTGGAAGTGCAGAATTGTGAGCCTTGGTTCAAATCTTTGTAAGATGGAGGACTTTGTTTCTAAGCCGTTTAAACCAGGAGGCTTTGTTGATTTCAACATCATTCTTCCGACAACAGTGCATTTATTGTGTAGCATAAGCAACTAATAATAAGCAGTATGGGTCACTTCCCTGCAATTTCAGTGTCTCCTAAGAAAGTGCCTGTTAGTACAGCAGCACCAGTGGGGAAAGGACTGTCAGTTTAAAAGGTAATTTACAGCTCCACAGAGAACAGAGACATTTGATTTAAAAAGAGTGCAATGAGCAAAAAATGCTGTTGGTTGTGTGAGATTCTTGTCCTTCCTCTGCTTCTGCACTAGCCAGGGACTAGACTGGCCTCCTGAAGGGATATTTATATGTTCATTTGCCAGTCTTGAAGTTCAAAACATTTCTCATTGTGTACAAAGAAACAGCCTGTAGCTTAGCATTGAGGTTTCTCACTATTCCTCCCTTTGCTCAGGTGCCAGGGTACAAAATCATAGGGGGGAATGTCTGCTCTCAGGTCTGCCTGCCCATCCCCTCCATGCAGATAGGGAGAGTAGCGTTGTACTGCTTGTTGCTGTCGCTAGACATGTAATGGACAAAGGAAAAGGAGCAGGAGCTTCTGAGTGGTGAAACAGATTGGGTCTTGTAGCCAGTAATGGAATACCACAGTCAATGGATCTTTTCAGTGGCAGCAGTGGTGCCCCTGAACAGGCCCACCTGGACCCAGAGAATGGCTTTCCTAGGGTTATGGTCAAGAAAGAACGGGACATTGGTGTTTATTATCTCTCAGTCATCTGTTTAATTTGCATGTGAAGAGCTGCTCATGTACTTAAGATAGTGTGCTGTTTCTTTTGGAGGACAGAGCCATCTCCCAATACCTGTTGTGTCAGTTTTAACAGAGAAGGGAAAATAAACATGGTGGGCCAGAATACATCAAGAATTTACTGTTTCTCTAAGGGGCTCTGGAAAAGGGGCACTTTTGAAAGCCACTTACTTTCTCATTCTGCCAAGATGCAAATCCAACCAGAAGGTAGAAATGCCACAGAAAATGATGAGGTTATCCCTGTACTATCAGAGATATTTTTCAAGTGCATCTTTCTCTCTGTAAATAAATTCAGTGAAGCTTTGAGGGGAATCTAAAAGAAAATTCACACATATATATATGAGCGTATAAAATATATATGTGTGTGTTGAAATAGAACATAAACATTTTGATATATGTACATAAGTATTTGTAAGTTAGGGAATAAAGGCTCTATTTAATGATAAAAGCATGTTGATGAATATATTCATCTTCCAATAAAATTCACATTTGGAGAAAGAACTAAAACAACTATCCTCACTGTTTTTCCTCAGCAGGCATTTCAGAACATGAACAATCAGAGCTGTCCTGCTGAGGTTTGCTAATAGCACATATGTGCTAGCTGTTCCCTCATGTTTTTCAGCTTTCCTGTAATTCATAACTGAGCCAAGTTGCAAAAATACCTGTTACCTCTCTAGCAATTCATGTGATGGCAGTAGGTGTGGCAGGGCAAGAGGGAGTACTGGGACAAAATGAGCAGTAACCTGTTTTTCCTACAGTAAACCTAATGTCATCTTGACATCCTGCAAATCCAGGTGCTGCCTACAGGAAAATTGTGTAGATAACCTCTGAGAAGAGACAGCTGGTAAACTGCATGATTTCTTAAGCTGAATCATCAGAGTTCCTAAAGGCAAAAATCTGTTTTAAACCATAAAACAAGATTTATTCTTTATTCCCAAGTTTTAGGCAAACTTAGTCTCACTATTCCAACTTCCCCTAACTTTTGCTTACACAGTTTTTCAATCATGATAGTCAAAAAAAATGAAACAGTTTAGCTAGTTGGCATTACCACCTTCATGTCCATGTTATTCAATCACTGTTTGATAACGTGTCTGAAAGAAATCTACCAAAAAATCTTGTTTATCTGTTATTACTAACATTCAGGTGGCCTAACTACCTGCAATTTACTGCTTTTGTATTTCATATAACTGATCTAAGCAGCCGTGCACTTTGGGGTTTTTGTCAAATAGTAAAAGTAAAGAGGATAGTTGTATTCTTCTGACTATGCTATGCTTATTACTGTCAACATTTTTAGGACAGGGGTCACCAGGAGGTCCTTCTTATCAATTGCTGCTTGGGATCTAGACATTGTCTACTGGACTGAGATCTTGGAAAAGGGAGATTATTTGTGTGCACTTTATCGGTGTTGGATGCAAGGTCTGTGAAACCAGAGAGGAGAGAGCTCAATAAGGCGCATGCTTAAGAAAAAGATGTTTGTATGGGAAAGTTACAGCCCTTCCCTGTATCCTTTAGTAAATCCATGCCTACTTAAAGCTGCCTTTGTTCTGAGGTCTGTGTAGTTAAATGAACAACTGTTTTACCTGTTTTCCTTTTTCTGTTTTATAAAAGGATGAAAAATGTTAGGGATAGAGCAGAAACAGAAGTGTTATTAACTTGACACCATGTATTGTTTATTTTCCACTTTTCCCTGGGATAACTTCCTGTAAATCACCATTCCTGATGGTAAACATGTCAATTGATACTGTATCTTACATTCTTTGAGGGTGCTCAGTTCTAAACAAAACTTTTCACTGGCATGAAGTGTTGGATGGATCCGTATTTTCCAAATGAAGGCTAAAACCCACTGTATAAGAGTATTACTTTAAATAGTGCTGTGGGAAGTAAACTCCATCACATTGTGCTGCATTTTATCAAAGTCCTCACTTGACCAACAGTAGAAGAATGCATCCGCATAAGTCTTTCTTTTAAACAAGAGTAAAACAAACCCAACCTCCCCAAACTGCAAAGTCAAACACACTGCAAATTGTCCAATCAATAAAACAAATGGTTAATTTTTAATGGGATCTTAAAAGCCCTCTCAAACTTGATCCATATTTCCATAAAACTGTTAGAGGCAAATTTAAAGAGGAACAATTATTTATTGAGGATATTCCATTATAGCTGTGTAGCTGTGAGTGGGAAATAAACCTGCAGCAGAAAGCCAGGGTTTAAATCCGTTCCTACACTTGACATTCCAGCGTAATTTCTGATTGACAAAGTAAATCTGTGAAGTAAGAGTGTTTTTCAGCTGTTTATTTTTAGTGCTATTTCCACTTCAGGAGTGCCTGGGGTCAGACAGGACAAGGTGCTCTGCAGGTGCAGCCTTCATGGGTGCCTGAAAAGAGTGATCCCATCAAAACAGGCCAGTAGCTGCAGTGATGTTCACTGTTACTGATAAATAAAGGCACGTCAGCTATACCCAAGTGCTCCATAAGCACTCTTTTCCTGAGTGTATCATAAAGGGAAGTGGGTCTTGGAAGACAAAAAAACAATTTGCTTTGAAATGATTTCTGGGAAAGGATTCCATGTTCTGAGCCCAGCAGTGAGGTAAATGATGAGGCATTTATGGCAGAAGTAAGCAGTCAAGGTGATGCTTTTCTATATAAAGTAGGTCTTGGAAAGCAGTTCTTTTTCTTTCTTTCTTTCTTTCTTTCTTTCTTTCTTTCTTTCTTTCTTTCTTTCTTTCTTTCTTTCTTTCTTTCTTTCTT
>VWZG01004512.1:1127786-1149656 GCA_013396735.1 Grallaria varia | reverse complement strand
CCTTCCCTTCCCTTCCCTTCCCCCCCCGATTGGTGTAACTGAAATAAATTCTTAATTTGGTAACAGACTTAATGAGGTTTGTTTTTTTTTTTTTTACCAAAAGTTCAAAGTGGCATGAAGGTGATGCAATTTAGTAGAGTCTCTTTTGGGAATTATTCAGGCTCTGGACTATTATGTCATAGTGAAGGGCAGGTTTCAACATCACTGTTCTTCATTACGATTAAATAAATGCAAACGCATTGTGCCAAGAGGAGTTTGGACAAGGAGTCTGGGTTATATTTTATACTGGGGGCTGTGGTACTTCGGAATTACACTTGGGAAGCACTGTGTCGCTGTAGGAAAATATAGCTTAATGCTGAACATGAAATAAAGGGTTAGAGTCTAGTCTGTAGCCAGATTAAATATTTTGATATGAGAAATGTTGATATTCTCAGTAGTTTTAATCAAAACTGCTAAAGCAAAACAGGTCAGAGGACTGGAATAGCCCTTCACGGAGACAGGCTGAGGGACTTGGGGTTGTTCAGCGTGGAGAAGAGAAAGCTCCAGAGAGACCCTAGAGCAGCCTCCAAGTACCTACCTAAAGGGGACTACAGGAGAGCTGGAGAGGGACTAATTACAATGGCATGGAGAGATAGGACAAGGAGGAGTGGCTTTAAACTGAAAGAGGGGAGGTTTAGATTAGACATGGGGAAGAAATTTTTTACTGTGTGGGTGGTGAAACACTGGAACAGGTTGCCCAGAGAAGCTGTAGATGTGCCATCCCAGAAGTGTTCAAGGACAGGTAGGATAGGGCTTTGAGCAATCTGGTCTAATGGAAGATGTTCCTGCCTACGGCAGGGAACTAGATGATTTTTAAGATCCCTTCCAACCCAAGCCATCCTATGATTCTACCATAATATTTACTGATTTAATTTTTACCGGGTGAAAATACTAGTATACATGGCATAAGTAGATGAAATTTAACTGGAATATATGGAAATCATTTTGATTCAGGATAAAAATAAGTACTGAAATTTCCCACAGAATAGATATCCTAAATTTCTTTGAAGTGTTAATTTTTTGCATCTATATGAAGTATAATGCAAGCCATGTTCCAGGTATGAATCTTAAGTTTCAAGACCTAACTCACTGAGAACATTTTCCTGCAGACTTTGTCTATCACACTGCCTACCTCCTGTGAGAGAACCAGATGTTGTTAGATTAAAAAGAAAGAGTTGTTGTGAGCTTAATTCCCGTGAGAAATCAGTGGGAGCTGCTCTTGGTGTATGATGAACATAGGATGGCCCTTCATAGGACTATCACTAACTTTCTGGAAATGTTTAGATGACAAAAACAAGACAACAAAGTCTATTTTCACACCGTTTTTATTATTGCAGTACACATACAGAGTCATAGACAGTGCAATACAGTTCATATATTCTGATACATGCCACAAGTCTACTTTATATATTAGGAGGTACCTGGACTTTGATAAACTCAAGTAGAAGGATGGAATGGCAAGAGCTGTGATGGGCCACTTGAGAAACTGTATGATATAAATAGGTATCTGTTTTTTACAGCAGTTGTGTGACAAGAAAGGCATTGTCACTAACTTGGGCTTTCTTCTCCTTAGCAAATGGGAGAGTCCTGCAGGAAGCCATAGCCACCTGCTTTTCCTTCAACAGAGCTGTGCAGAGGAAGAGATCTGGGCTCCAACAAAGCCACGGAATAAAGCCAGGACTGGCGCTGAAGTTGAGAGCTTGTGGGACTTTTCCAGGTGTTAAAAGGATAAGCAGACTCTGGGAATGAACATGTTACCTTTGTCACTGTTCAGGAGCCAGCGAAGATCCCAGGTGTCTGGTAACACTGCAGCAGTTCATGTGTTTAGACAAGATTATTTCTTCAGCCCTCATTTTCTGCATTTGCTTCAGTGGTGAGGTGTCACTCCTGAGCAAAGCCCTTGAACAATGCAAGAAGAGCAGCAGCAAAGCTCCTGTGCTTTGCATTAGGAATTGATGCTCAGCATCACTTGAAAGGATACCTGTGATGTCCTCAAATAGTTAATACTATACGTTAAATAATGGAGCAGTTACAGGCGTAATTTTTTTATGGAGAATTTGTTTTGTTTTGTTTTTTAATTCTGTGCCCTTATTGTACCTTAAGTGTGGGGTTTTTTTACATTTTGCAGTTGATGATTTAATATCATGATGTTGCTGTGTGTGCTTCTTCAGTAGTCTTGTATTCTGGTGCTCTGTAGAAATGATGACTCTCATAAGTTTCTTCAAATTATCTTTCAATACTGGTCTGTAATATTTATTCTGTAATGTACAGTCTTATGTTATAGACAAAGTCTATGCTCATTTTAAGGGTATTTTTTTTCTGAAACAGATTAATTACTTATTGGAGACATAATTACACTATGCAATTGCATTTGATGTTTGCTTTTTTATTTAATCACTCTAAGTGATCAAATGCATACATTTGATCAGTGCTTGTCCCCAACTCCTCTGCTTTCCAGACTTTTAGGGAGTAGAAGTTTTATTTAGACTGGATATCCAAGGACCTTGGCAGAAATAACTAAACTGCCATGGTGGATGTGAATCATTCTCTTAGAGAGAGGAAGAAAGTGCATAATCAATTATTGATCTCTCCTGCTCTGCACTTCCTTTTCTGATTAAATCCTCCAAAATATTGATACAGGCTTATAGAAAAAAAAAAAAAATTCAGATGGGGTTGAATGTGCCTGACCTTGCCACAGGATGAAGAAAGTTGAAGAGCAGTGAGACAGTGTAAGAGGAGACGTGATCTGGTAGTTATGGCTGTCACTGTACAGCTTCTGAGAGAGAAACTTTCAGAAGGACTGGTGCTGGATGTTCCTTCAGGCATAGTTTCAAAGAAGAACCCCATTCAGGACAGCTCCAAGATACATGAACCAAGTCATTGCCAAATATGGACCCAGAATTAATCTCCTCTGTAGTCCATGATGGCTGTTCTGTCTGGTCAAAATGACTGAATCTGGCAGCCTTCTGGGATATGCTGGGAAAAAAATTAGGTTGGCCAAATTTATTGAAAAGGCTGAATGTTTCTGTTTCACATGCTTGAAAGGTTGGTGAGAAGTTTTTTCAGAGGCTAGCTACCTTCCTGCTGGAACTATGTTTTAATGAGATTTGATTGCTGCACTGAGGGTTGCCGTATCTTGAGACAAATGTGGAGTCCTCATTGCGTTTCTTTGTGGACACAGGACCACAGTCTCTGGGACTTTGATGGCTAAATCCAGCTCTAGGTTTTTGTAGGTGCACCTTTAGCAGGTATGGAAGAAAGGCTTAGTAAACAGCCTTAACTCAGTTGAAGTTGTCACCTTCTGGACAGGAAAAAAATAAATTAAACAAAGCAAGCCCCACAGATACCACGTGGCAGAGACCATTCCACCTCAAACCAAAATCAATGTTATGCTTCCTGTTATTGTGTTAGAGGATTGAAAACTTGCTTTTTCAATTGATTTGTTTTCTACTGCAAAACTAATTATGTCCAATGCAGTTCTTCCTTTACCTTCATCCGGAGGGGAAACTCTATTTGCAGTGGCGGCTCCTGTCCTTTGCTCAGACAGCGGTGTCAATATCCCCGTTGTTTCATTGTTTGTTGAAAGGTGAAAGATCCCAAACTTCAGCAAACTCCTCCATATATTTATTCTATCAAAATGCCCTTTTCAGCCTTTCCAGCACCCAGACACGTGCTGTTGATCTAAGACATCCACAGGGGTGCTCTCACAGGCAGAATGTACACACAGATGCACATCAAGAGGAATCTGTCCCTGGAGTGCTGGGTGATAATGCATTTTGCCTTTGCCTGGGCTTTTCAGAGATGCCAAATGAAGGAGGTGAACTTCTGAGGGGTTTGGAGACTTAAACGTAGTGAGAGATCAGAGAGTTTGGTTTGTGTTTTTTTTTTAATATTTTGAAAAAGTGGGAGGTTGGGAGAAAACCCTCCCTTCTTTTAGTAATTTTTAATCCTAAAATGTTTTTTTCCTGGCCATGTATGGTAAGCATACAAAGAAGCACCTGTTTCTGGGGTTCCTGACTGGATTACTACTGTGCAATGCTTCCAATGCCAGATGATGGCAGGGTGGATTTCATGATCCATGTCATTCTGAAAGATATGGTGGCAAAGTCTATTTTGGGGTTAAGCAAAACACAGGTTTCATTTGTAATTCATTCTCTTGAGGTGTAAAAATTGTAGAGTCCCAGATGTTTTACTCAGGATGGCAGCAGACTGTCATGCCCGTGCTGGATTGTCATAAATTCTAGACACACCGAATTATGCAGTAGTAAATCAATTCTGCAGGAAAAAAAGCTTTCTGCAAGAGCAAAACTTGTTCTAACTGAATGTAAGGGCTGGGAGTTAGACTTTCAGAATAATGGTTTCCCCAGATGGTAAGAGCTGCATTGGGCAATAAAAGCCCCCACTGACATTGCCTTGCTAAAGAGTGGTCTCAAGGCATCACAACAGCTTGGCAAGCTCATCCTCTGCATCAGAGCCCCAGCTGCTGCAGAGCCCTGGTGCAGCATGCTGGGAATTCCACAGCAGCTCCCCTGTGTACGAAAAAGGACAAGGGTTTTAATAAGTTAATTGTGAATTTCTCCAACCCAATCACTGTACTTGCTGCTCTCTAATATGTATTTGATTGTTAATTCCCATTTGTTTCCCACTGTCCTCTGTTTTCAGTTTTCAAAGACTTCAGAGATGCTTCCACTGTTGACATGTTAAAGTATTGTAGGTGCTGATGGCAATCAGGAGGCATTTGGATATAGCAGGATGGTGATCTGGGTGGTGGGTGCTCCTTGTTAGCTGGGAGAACCGCTGCAGTATGGGAGCAACTGACACATGACAGAGGAAACAAGTAGGAGCAACACATTTCATATCCCAGGAGCAGTAAAGAAACACGATTTTCTCAGAGGTGAAATATTTATGAACTAGTCCTCTCTGAGGACTTGGGGGTTTTTAAAGCCTTGAACACTTCATCTGAAATGGTCTGTACCTCAAAAACCGAAATTTAAATTCAATTCAACATCAGATTAGGGAGAAGGTTGCTTCGTGATTTTGTGATGCATATTGCTGTTTGGAGTGCTTAGAGTAGAGGTGAACAAATCAAGTGTACATAGGCAATGAAAGATTTCAACTTATCTGTCCTGTCTTGACACCATTCCTCCTCCTGCCCCACTGTATACAGGCTCCTGCTATGTGCCATCTCTTGCTGTACCTCCTACCTGCATTGCCCTGGTTTTGTCATGTCCTTGGCTTTTGGCAATGCTTTATTTCTGTTGGCTATTTGTTGTATTTGCCTAGTGTACACTTTTTACTGTCTCATCAGGTAATATATTAATGCCATAATTTAATGTTAATGTATTAGGTTATTTCTGTGGCTTTACATTTTGCTGTCTTTCTCTTTGCGCTTTACACAACATTACTTGGAGTTACAGTTTTAGTTCAGGGCTTCAGGAATCACTAATCTCTTGGCTAGTTGCTAGATGGCGTGTTGAGTCCCTTCTAACCTGAATGATCCTATGGTAATAATTAGTGCCACAGGCATCCAGGGTTTCTGTGAGCATGGAATTTTCTCTGGAATAATGAATCTGAAGAAACCACCAGGATGTGAATTGTGATACAGTATTACCTTTATGAATTTATTAGAAGTTGGAAATACGATGTTCTGGAGATGTAATCTATCCAATTGCTCTCAAAGGACTGATGGAGACAGACACCTGTGCTGCTAGTAATTTTTACAGAATTAACTGGGCAAAATTAGTACCCCCAAATTCCATATACATAAGTGGGTTCCAAAAATCACAGCAGTGAATCCCTCTAACTCTTCCTTGGTATCTTTGATGAGATTATAAACGTTCAATAGAAAAATATTTTCTGTATCAAAAGAGGAACAAGTAGAAGAACCATAGAATAAAATAGATTTAGTATAAAATACTAACGTTACACAGGGACTGTGTTATTGATTGCACAAATAGGTTTGGTGATTTAATCATTAGAAAATTACTTGCAAAGAGTTGAAAGTTTTAGATAAGTTTAACTCCCTGCAAAACAACACATAACTGCATATTTAAACGCTCAGTCCAGAGTATAAAGAGTAAGTTTTAAGAGTATAGAAGAGCTTGGTGTAGGTCATGCATTAGCGCGTCCAAATTGTGATACACATCACCAATAAAACCCCTTGGCTTTTGTACATCTTTGTGCCAAAAAGAGTGACATAGATAATCTTCAATAACTGTGTCAATGTATGTGGATAAGTCCCAAAACAAGTACTTTTCTCTCTAACTTAATGAGGTCGTTTTTAAGGTGAAACGGATTACTTGCAAGGAAGAGCACCACCTTGTGTCGCCAAGAATAATGTTGCTGTGGTAGGTGATTCAGAGAAGGAAAGGAGTAGATTTACAAGGTTATATCCTCTAACAGGATTTATAGAGATGGGTTTTCTCTTTCATTTGCCTTTTCTTTTAAGACCTAACAGGGGAACTGATTTTTTCGAGTGATACAAATTCAACAAATCAGCTTTATTTCATCGATATGAAAAGCTCATTTTCCAATTTCATCTCAAATTTCACTTTTTTAAAAGATTCACTTCAGAGAAAGATTGCTGTGAAGTCTGAGCAGATTTTAAAACTGTCAATTACACTATCAGTCCTTTAAAACCTAAATGTGGTGGTTTTTTACAGATTTCTTATCCCTTACTTCATCTTTCAGAAGCTCTAAGGAAGGAAAGAGATTTTATAAGCTTTCTTCTAAGTAGCATACAGGGACCCTCCGATTTAGGCTTGTACAACTTTAAATATTTGTATGCTCCTATCCAGTTTGTGGCAAAATTCTTGCAGAAGGAGACACAGAACCTTCAGCCAGACCCATGCAACTATCAGACTGGATGATGAGTCAGGCTAAAATAAGTTATAGCTGTCTGGACAGGGCATAGATTAGGACAATGTCAATCCTACTACCACAAATTCCTTCTGACATGTTTTTGCACAAGCAGAGGCTTTGGCAATGATCAGTTGTTCAAATACAGTGTTAAACAATCCATATAATAATGCTTGGGTACTGCCAGAGAACAGGACAGAGACTACTTTTACTTTCATAGGAAGCAGAGAATTTAGAGAGTTTACAATGTATTGATTGTAAAATGACAGTTTTAATGAATAAAAGAATATCAACAATAAGCCATAGNTGGAGGGAGGTTGTTGTTGTTTTGGGAATTATTTTTTTTTTGCTAAAATGTAAACTTTTACAAAATTCAGAAGAAAGGTTTATTATTGAGGACATTTTATTACTATTGCCTTAGGCATTTATCTCCACAACAGATTAGCTTTTACCAGTGAGTTTTATTGCACTATTTACATAACAGCGACTTAGCTGAGCCTTGAAAACTGGATCTCACCTGTCTTTTAGGAAAAATGTCATTTTATGCTTTCTGACTTGTTTGCTTAGAAGCTTGCTGATTTTTTCAAATGCATATTTTTATTTTAATGACAGACCAAACTGCTTCAAACCAAACCTAAAGCTGACTCAGAGAATAAAGCCAAGAATCCTCTTCCCCACTCGTGACATGGATTGGTGTAATTTAGCCAAGTATCTGTCAGTATTGTTCGGCGCGAATAAGATCCCACTGGAGGGATTGGAGCTACTGCAACATTCATCAAGTTCGTTACACTAGGACAGACTACGATCTGGCACTATCAGGTGTCAGACTAATCCTGCAGCGTTAACAGGGTAAGAAACTTATTTGCACCTGTTTAAGACTGGCAGATGTGGATGAACCAAAGGCAGTGCACAGTGGATTGAAGGCAATCCCAGATATCACAGCTATGGCAGTAGTAGTGCCCAGGCCAGTTCCTGTAGTTGGAAAGGGCACGCTCATGGATTAGGGTCTTCTAGAAAGAAACAGGGACAAAAGTCAAAAGCACTGCTGAAGCTGTTCTCTGAACAAAGGGGAAAGGCTGGACTGCAGGCTGAGTGAAGAGATTTAAAATATTGCTTTAATGGGTTTTTTGCTGCCTTTGCCTGGGACAAATAGAAGATGCTGTGACTTACCATCGTTCCTGGTTTCCTTGGTAACATTCTGCATGTTGGGAAGTGGCTGTTTGAAAGTCATATTAAAGGAAAAGCCCTTGGATAACTATAGTTTGATACAAGACTTTTTCTGTTCTCTAGAATGAAGCAGCAATAAGCATGTATGTCTGTTTTTGGGAGAAACTCTGACAGAAGAACGCATTTGTGTTGCTGATAAACTCCATCTGCTGATAAAATATACATTACAACTCTATTCATCCTGGCAGAGGTGTCCTGGATCTTTCACCTGATTGGTGATATACAGTGCACAAAAAGAATGCTGGTATTAGTTTGCTTTAAGAAACAAGGAATAAATAATATATTTGGGTAATTTTGTAGGGGTTTTGTGACTGTCATTGACAGCTATTTGTTTCCTCACGTAAAATTCCTGTTCTATTTTCATAGTAAAGAAGAGAGAACATTTTCACAATGTGTTTGCTTGTTTAATTGATTAAAACTCTTGAATCTGTCACACAAAGGTGTTTAAAAATCACACAAATACCTTCTATCCTTCTGTCTGCAACTGAACCGTTTCCATTTAGAGAAAAGATGCTTGAGCAACCTTTTTAGCCTTTGGTCCTTAATTCAGCAAAACTTTTAAACTCTTGTTTGTTAATGGACTAAAAAAAAAAATAAAATCCAAGCATGAGCTTTTGAATAGAACGATTAATGGCCTGAATGTTCAAGCAGTCATGGGAGGTTTCAGTTTCTTTCCTTCTCCCCTTGGAAACCTTTTATTTTATAGTGGTGAAGAGCAAGACTTTTGAAGCAATGCTGGTCCATGATGCTCACAGCAGCTGTGCTGCAACATTAGAATGGCAAACCCCAGAGTTGTTAACAAAAATTTCAAAAATGCTGATTTTTTGATTAAGCTGTTGGCACTGTTAGTAATGTGAATGGGGGGGTGAGACTTCTAACTGTGGGTTCTAGGCAAAAAGCCCCTGTGAGTGTGATTTAACCTGACGTCCAAGCAGCTTTGTCTTCAGCAGGCTTGGTCGGCCAAATATTTCTCTTCAGTATGATTTGACTGGAAAATTCCACCCTGAGGTGCCCAAACCCCTCCTTCAGGTGTGCAGAAAGCTTGGGCACCCAACTCAAGCCTGCAGCTTGGGCACCCAACTCCTCTGCTGGAAAGGGAGCTATAAACTGAGGACTGTCAGCTTGGTGGCCCATCATATGAGTCATTCATGGCTCATTGCACAAGTATTTTTCCAAGCAGGTGTTCTGTTCTGTTTTGGAGGCAAACACAGAAACTCTATTTTCAGGACACAATTGTCAAGTTGATTTTTGTCCTTTTCTCTGCTGATTTTTGTTTTTATCAAGTACAAACAAATTTTCTGCCAAAATCTACATAGTATCTGCGGAAAAGGATTTGAGAGAATTTGTCTAGTGTTTTAATAGACTAATGTTTTCTGTTATTGTCATCTTTCTTGGGCTTTTTTTTATTTATAAGTATTTTCCTCCCCTTTTAAAGAAAACATCAACAAAGAAAACATAATCTTGATTGTACTCCTTCATAGACACTACTTCATCTGCTTTAAATTCCCATAATGCTGAAAATACTTATGTTTATTACTAGAAAAAATATTAATAAAAAGAATATTTATCATTCTGAGTTCTCTACATTGTCAGAAGGACTAGAATAACAGTTTCACATGTTAAGAGTGAGATTTTCATTCTATAATAACTTTTTCTTTTTTAAAAACTATTGTTTGGGGTTTTTAATCCCACAGTCATTCAGTACATTAGACAACAGAATTAACCAACGTGATTCATAAAAACTGGAAAACTATCGCTTACTTATCCCCCATTTGCCCAAAGGATACAATACAATCAGTTCCTTTTAAAAAAAAATGATTGCAAAAACCATCATAGCAAGGTATTGCTGAGATTGTCAATATCAGAGTCACACCTGTATGTCACTGCCTAAAATGTCTCATTAAGTGCATTCCAGTTTAATGTAGATGAGATTGTGTGGGTAATCCTATCGGAATTGTGTTGGCCATTGTCTCTTTCCTACAGTCTTTCCTCATTGTAGGACACCTTTTTTGTTTGGTTGGTTTGTTTGTGGTTTGTTTGTTTGTTTGTTTTTTCTTTAACAACAGTAGAAATGCTTATTTTGACAAGCAGTGCTTAGAGATTGCTGTGTGTTTCAACTGCACAGTACTTTCCTTTGTAGAGAAAAGTGAGTAGCTATTTCTGCATTTGTTCTTCCCTGTGATTCCTCCCTTCATTGCTGTATTTGGTCTGTTTCTGTGATCTAGTCTGCATTCTATTCTTTCTCCTGCACCTATGATGGAAATATTGCTTGACTGCCGAAAGTAGTTCAGCCTCTATGTCTCATACGTAATTTCTCTGAAACAGGAGCTGTATCTTCATCCTTCCTCTAAGGCTTCACTTGGATCTGTGAGACAACAGACACAACAAGGCTTCTGGTTATAACGAAGAAATGCTTGAGCTACTCTCTTTGTAAGATGTGCTTGCATTTGAGTACTCGGAGGGTTACGTATCTAACAGCACAAGAAACTCATGTGCATTTACTGGTCTATGCAGGGCATACTCTCTTTCTTTGCGTTCCTTTCTAAATCTCTTTATATCTTTCACAATGCTATTGTGGATACTTTATCATGTCTCTATGACTGCTCTAGACTGTAACTATTGTAATCACTTTCTCACAGATGACCCTGTCATACAGAAATATTTGTTAGGTGGGAAACATTGTTAGGGAAGTTCTAAGGAAATCTTCATTATAATAATGGAGTATTCCTGCTTACTAGAAGGGGCTTTTAAATTTCTTGCTGTGTTTTCAGGTATTGTCTCTGAAACTGGATCTCAATTTTTCTTCCTGCCATTGGGGAAAAGGAGGACAAGGAATTTGCATCCCTATTTAGTTAACTAGTTTTGCTAATGGAATTAAAAATTCAGCAGACTTGGTGGCGATTTCAGAGAAATTTAGACATCTGCAAAATTCCTTTCTCTTAAGAGCATTTTTGTCATACTGTTATAGTTCTCTGGTTGTGTGGGATTTCCTCTTTTCCTTCCTAATGGTACACCTCTGATCACCTTTTCAGTTTTTAGGCTGCAGAATTTGAGTTCAGATATGTAAACAAACAGCCTAATTTTGATACCAGAGCAGAAGTTTTATTGGATGAGTGAGGGGGCAGCAGAAAAATTCTCATTTGTGTGCTGCTTCTTTTGTAGTGGCCCCAGATTAGGATTTTTTTCCCATGAGACTGGGCCCAAATTAAAGATTTCAGTCTTCAGATTTCAAATCAAAATAATGAACTTGTGTAATGCTTAATTGTTTAGTAGTAAACTGCCCAATAAGTCATTTATGTAGCATGGTACCATGACAGAATTTATCCATACAAACTGACTCTGCCTCGCAGGGAACTTGAATCTTTGTTTTAGCGTGAGTAAGCATTTTAAAGCTGAGTAGTACCACTAACTCATTGATTAATTCTGTCTTCCAAATCAATTTATTACATAACCCTTTCATCCCTGCAAATTCCTAGTGCATTAACTGTTCTAGTGCATTAACTGTTCCTAGTGCATTAACTATTCTTCCAAAATATCAAGTCTCCTTCTCTGCCCTCTCCTGCATTTTTCCAATTAATTGACTTTCTTCCCACTTCCAAATCAATTTTTCCTCTTTTCCTCCATGTTGTTTTAGGATTCCTCTCCTTTTGAGCTCATCCTGTTGTTTTCCAGTGCTCTGAAAACCCTTGTTATCTGAGCTTGCCCCCACCCCTTTCCCCACTGTCCCACCTACAGAGTATCCAAAGTAGAGTGGGGCAGGGATAAAATCTGCTTCCAACTCCCTGACAATTTGCTTCTCTTGCGGAGCAACTCGCCATGCTCAATCTGTCCTTTGCTGTTCAAACTCTCCCCTAGTTTAATGAGATGCAGGAATGCTGGAGCTCTGCAAAACACTGAACGGTTTCTACTGGGGATCAGCTGGAACGGGGTGGGCCAGCATCGTCTCACACAGCAGCAGGCAAGGCACAAGTCTCACTCGGTCCTGGACTCCCAAGACAGCTGCATTCAATCCAGGGAAGGCCAGAAAAAGCAAGCAGTACATTTGGGTGCTTGTTTGGGATGCCTCTGTCAATACAGAGATCCTCTTTGTCCTTTCTTTGTGGCCTTGTGCAAGACAAAAAAATCTCTGGCTTATTCCCCAAAAACCTAGCTTTGAATGGGAATGAGATAAAACAGATTATTGTTGTATTTGGAAAACACTTCAGCAATAAAGAGTATTATCCTTTTTTTTTTTTTTTTTCCCCAGGTGGAAAGCAGAGGTGCACAGATCTTCGAATGTGAGATTGGGTCTTCTAGGCAGCCAAGATCCAAGTATAAGAAAGCCTCTGTTTCCTGTTACACAGCAAAACTGACAACAGACAAGAAATGTTTTGCAAAACGTAAAGCAGGGTCTTTGGAATGAAAAACCTTTAATCTCTGTAGGTTTTGTATCTCTGCACTCTAAGGTTTACCAATTAGAGCATAAATCATGGAACTTCATGGGAAAGAAAAAGATAGCTTTCTGCCTCTGATCTGGATTTCTCAATTTTCCCTGTGTACTAGGAATTAACATTGCACATAGTTCAGCATCACGGGTGTTACTGTTACATTAAATTGTTAATAAAAATGTGTGTGATTTAGGCAGGGTAAAATATAGACTGTTTTATGTGTGCATTACATGTGTTAGCTTTATCTTTGTAGTAATTCTGCAGATCACAGTTTCATTCTATAACTGCATATCTTGACAACAAGAGTATGGATGGTGCTTTGATTTTGGTAAAAAGGAAAAAAAAAGGCAGCTGGAATGATAAAGTTCTGTTGGTGTGCAGATTTATGAATGTGCTAAATAGAAACAGAAGAATTAATTTAGCAAATGCTTAGTTCACAAAACAGGTTTATATCTACATGAGTGAATTGCTTTATTGATCTGAAATGTTAGGACAAACAACATATACCAAGAAAAAATTAAGTATTTATGTTGCAGGCCCTAACCTTTCCTTTATTCAAAGCCTTGAGGAGATTTTGCTCATAGGTTCAGAAAGTTTCTAAGCCTTCTAATTACTATTTTATGATGAATCTTTTACTACATAAAAGTGTGGTGACAAAAAATTCTGTTCTTGCTCACCAAATTTACAAGAGTCACCCATGTTGCAATAAAGGAGTTGCACAATTTAAGGGTGATTACAGTATGTTGGTTTTATAATTAGCACTGTCTAAGCTTTTTCATATAAGCCAGCCTCCTGGTGCTCTAATTCACATTTGATCTGCAAGGAAGGAAATTAACATGCACTAAATGGCTACTCTTTACAATGGTTAATCATTGGGGAAAAAATCCTTTTGCATTTATTGTTCATAGGGAATTCGGTTGATATTAATATGGCTATAATTTATAAAGCTAAAAAAATTCCATTGCAACTTAATAGATTCATGTCCAATTGATATAAAATGCTACTATACTTGTAGCAGGAAGGATTGTTGCTGTAAAAGCTGATGAATCTCGCTTTATGAAAAGGTAGGTAAGGTGACATTTTAAGGTTGAAAACAGCAAATTGTAATTTGGAATCAATACTTTATGCCCTAGAATAATGTAAGGTACTGTTCTGTCCTAATTGGCTGGAAGCTAAAATGTTAATGCCAACCCAGCAGATGTATCCCCAGCCTGTAGTTTCCCATGAAGATTTGGTTTGCAAATAGATGACTTTCTATTTATGGGTAAAGTAAAGCCTAATTGTGAGTCTTCACAGTACCAGGAGCTGCAATGACTGCGACTTTAAGGGAAGTGACTGGCTGATCACACTGATGCCGTAGAGCATACCAATGAGCTGCATCAATGTGTCTTTTCCAATATGTGAAAATCTTCAATAATCAGCAGAATGTAGACAGTAAATATCCCATTGTTTTTAATGGCAAAGTGTTGCAAAACCAGAGAAGTATGGGAAACCCTAATTGGATTGAAAACAATGATTTCTTCTCAAATATTTTTCTGACTGAATATTAATATAATCCAGTGATGTCCCAAGTAATAGATGCAATGCACAGATGGTGCCAAATTGAAATACTAAATGACTGAAAATGTTGACATGGTAGATTAAAAATCCATCCTGAAAATATTTCTATTTTAAAAATCCATCCTGAAAATATTTCTATTTCAGTGTGTGCTTCCTGCATTTTACCTCTTGTCCAGACTACCAGATTTTTTAGTTATGTGGCATTTTCTCCTGTGGTCAGTCCAACCAATGTTACACTAAAAGCCTGTTTTGGGGAGCAAGAAGAAAGCACACCTTATGCATAAGAAAAGTCAAGGCTTTATTGCTAGTATAGTTTGAAGTTATGAGAGTTTGGTCATTGTTAGTCTAGATTTAATTGCTGCAGAACAAGAAAGAATAATAATTCGGTTAAC
Source organism: Grallaria varia (assembly GCA_013396735.1). Taxonomy (NCBI): domain Eukaryota; kingdom Metazoa; phylum Chordata; class Aves; order Passeriformes; family Formicariidae; genus Grallaria; species Grallaria varia. Next base: position 1,135,153 of record VWZG01004512.1, on the reverse strand, counting down.
ATTGCTACACACACACTGAGTTTCTCTCCATTTTCTGGAGTTACATTTGCACTGTCATTAGTAATGTGGATCCTAATCAGTGGTTTCATTCTGGTGATGGTCTGTGTAGTGGGAGCTGATGAAGAGTTGTCCTTATCAGGAGTCCTTTGCCAGGAGGAATATGATACTGAATGTGTAGGTGCTTCCTTCTTCACCTCTCTCAGATTGACTTGGGATCATTTTTATCTCTTTGTTAACAGACTTTTAGATCATATTCCCTTCTTTACTGGTCTACAGTTCCAGGTTGCATCTAAATCTACCAAGTCATTTATATTATTAGATATTGTTTCTTTATTACTGCTAAGGCCAGTTTTATCCTGCTCAAGAACTGCATGCTTTTAACTGACCATGACAGAGCTGTTTTAGAGCTGTGGGATCTCCAGTGCCAAACTCAGGCCCCTTTTCTTGTCTTTCTTTGTCAGTTGTACTCTATAACACATCCTATGTTTCCACTTCCCAAATCTTCCTCTGTTGCACCAGACTTGTATTTCTCTATACTGCATTACTGTAACAGAATCATAACAATCTCATTTTTTGGCACAACTGCTTGTTACTCCTTTCTGTATGAAACAGTAGTCGTACCGCACAAAGACAAGCAGAAGTAAAACAAATTAGCCATAGACAACTGATCAGTTTGAGAAACTGATGTCACAGTTAAATTGAGTACAGCAAAGCTGAAGGCAGGTCAGAGGATGTCCAGGCAGAGGAGACCTGACAAGCCACAGTCCTGATGCCTTGTAAGTTCAGAACAAAGCTTAGGGCTGCATATCCGAAATTGCAGCGCCATGTGACAGAATTACAGGGTTATACACATTAGAGATGAACTGTGTTGCAGGTACAGTGGTTTACTGTTGCCCTTTGGGAGGGACTGCGTATCCATGATGATGATAAGTATTATTAAAAAGCTCTTCATCCTTTTGATAAGCCTCAAATATATGCTGTTTGTCTAAGCTTGCCAGCACTTGACTGAGAGAAAATAAAATTGAATTGGGTTGGTTTTGAGCATTGGAAAATGCAAAAAAACAGTTAAACTTACATTGCATGATGTCCTACAAGCCACGGGTACACTTACAATCAGAAGTACCTCAACTAACTTTGTGTCTGTCACTAAATCCCCTGCCCCCTTCAGCAGTGGCTCCATATAATCGGGTTACAACAATTTGCTGCTGAAGTGTTACAGAAGCTCTTCTTGTCCTTGATGTCCTTAGCAAATTTCAGCTCCAGTTTATCTTTGGATTTCCTAAGACCATGTTGACCTGCCCTAGTAATGTTTTAAATTCCTTCTTTGAACCCTATTTAGCCATCAAATACCTGATCTGTTCTTGAACAGGCAGCAGTCACCAGTATTGAGGCCATGCTGCTGAGAACTCTATGGTGAACTTGCCACTGGCTGCCACAAGAGAGGTGCCCAGAAGGGGAGATACAAGGACTCCCTGAAACAATGCCTCAGCCTTGGCCATATTGACTACCATCAATGGTCCACTCTGGCCTCCAATCGGAAGACTTGGAGATGCACCATCCATAACACTGCTGATTCCTTTGAGAATGCACGCAGAATCAGGCTCAAGGAGAAAAGACAACGCAGAAAGAACCGTGCCTCACCAACACCGCCTATGGAGACTTTCTGCTGTGCTTTTTTGTAACCGGACTCGCCTGTCTCGCATCGGCCTCTTTAGCCATCAGCGCTTGCAGCAAGTGTGGGTAGAGCCCTTCTCAAATCTTTGTTCGTGAAGCCGAGCCATGATGACGACCTGATCTGTATGTCTGTTTTCTTAATTATCAGAATTCACCTTGGAGGATATGCCATCACAGATCTGCCAACTTGCCTGAACTCCTGACTCGTTAGAGCTACCTTTTGTTGGATCCCACTGAGGTCTGTACACATGATGTTTAGGGTTTGTACTCTGGTGCTCTCCGTCCTCACACATTCCTCTCAGGATTTTGAAAACCACTGCTTCATGGTCACTACAACCAAGACTGTCACTCTCTTGTTTCTGAACAGCAGATCCAGTTGTTTGTCACTTGAATGGCCATCCTATACCTCTGTCAGGAAGTTACCTCATCCTCCAGAAATCTTCTGGATTGCTTTTGTCCCTTCCAAGAGAAATTGAGGAGATTAACGTCTTCCCCAAGAAGCAGTGTCTGTGATAGAGACTTTCTGAAGTTGCTTAGGGAAGATCTCACTGCATTTCTGACCCTGGTGGGGTGGTTTGTATCAAAAATCCCTCACAAGGTCTCCCTTTCTGGCCTCTCCTCATCAGGGGGATGTAAGGGGTGTGAGGGGAGAGTAGTGGGTATCAGGAAACATCTTCATCTGAGCACTTGGCTTTTTGGGGGACAATTAGACTTGAGAACTGATGGCTGGCAACAGGAGGTCATACTAAGCAGTAGGCTAGCAAGAGATGTTTGTGAAGCAAATTGCCTGCCTGCCAACAGAGACAGAGGATTTCAAGTCAGTGGTTCCAATGTGTTGGTGAAAAAAGTTCGGTTTCTATCAAGAAATAACACTGGGATTTCACTGAAATCTTTTGGTCTGAAACCAAAATCTCTTTGGTTTGCACTGAAACTAATTTTTTTTCATTAAAAAATTGATGCTTTCTGCAAGAAAGACCTTTGCTTTCCAAACGGCTCTGATAGCAATCAGAGCATAGAATACTGTTTGGTTTGAATGGCAATAAAAACAGCTTGTGTTGAGGAGTGTCCTCTGACAGCCTGTTTTCTGGACATAAAGTGCCAGTGGATCGTTATGCAGGTAAAAGCAATTCATTTTGGAAGTATGTTGGTGATAAGTGTTCAATTAACATTTGCTCAAATAGAACGGAACTCACTCTGCTTTTTTTTTATTTTATTTTATTACCCTTTTAATAAACTTTGATCACTCATATGAACAGAGCTGAAAAATGATAGCTGAAAGGTTTTTTTCATATTTAACTCGACCATTACCCAATTCTGAACTGTTTGAAATTTGTCTTTCTTTGTAAGAAAGATGCTGAAGTTAAAAAGTATTATCAATGTTCTACTCATTTTCTTTCTTAAAGTTGTTTTCTTTTCATTCATACAATTTTATCAGCTCTCCCCACACCCAAACATCACTACTTGAGAATATGGCTGTCAGTGAATTGAAAACATGAAATATGAATCTCACTCCTATGAGTCATAAAGTCATGTAAGTAACTGCAAAGTTCTTTTCATGCAAAAAAAAAAAAGAAAAGGTAAAAAGAAAAGTGAGTATCTTAGCGACATTTTTCACAGAAACAAACCCATTTTCAAGCTTGACCGAAATGTGAAAGTGTGATAGTGGTTTTGCATTTCATCATGAATATTTCAAACACATCTGATTTCTACACATGCTATGATTGCTAATGTGTGAAGTCACTTAATTAAGTATACATTTAACCCTTCTTTTCTTTTCTCTGAGAGGTGTTTATGAGAAATCAAGCTTTTAAGCTAACGCAAACCCAGAGCCAGCATATATAGTTAGCCTAGTCTTGAAAAACAGGCAAAAGTCACTGTTGAATTATTCATTTCTTTTGTTTGTCCTAAATGAAAATAATTTTTTATCCAGTTACAACTATTGTATATTCCTAAGCAGGCACTTGGTGTGAAGGTCAGCAATAAATTCTTCCTGCTATGATGCTTTCTGGGCCCTGAAATCACATATAATGTTCATTTTCTTTGCATTATTTTGTGATTTTACTTGGTTGAGCTAAAGATTGATTCAAGATTATCTTTGTTGGGGCAGATAAAGATGGATTCAAGATTATATTTGTTGGGGGCAGGGACTTGAGAGGAAGGGAAATTAATCTATTTTTTTAACTGGTAGCTGAAGAGGATTTCAGATTTGGTCTCGGTTTTCTTTCTGTATTGAAAGTATTTTGAGAGAGGCAGGGGAGAGCTCTTGTGCTGTCACATATTTAGGGTGAAGGAGGGAAGGTAGAGGCATCTGAGAAGAACAGACAGGTTTTTTTCTTTATTAACTTTCTCAGTTGAACCAGGAATAACAGCATTCTAAAAACAGGTTCCTAATGACTTCAAAGGGTTTTGAATTGGGCTGTGGTACAGGAATTTTCTGAACGTAGTGCTTGTGACTGGAGAGGCGTTCCAACCAGGTGACTGCAAACCCCACAGTGCTGTCAAGTGACGGTGTTGTAACCTCGCGCGACTCTGTGACACGACTGACGCAAGTACCGCTCGCCGGTGCCTGATCTCCCATTGCAAGTGACTTCAAAGTTGTGTTCGAGTCTTTAACGGGAGTCGGAGGTCACCAAAATGTGCCTCTTTGACTTCCCTGTCAGTGAGCTCTAGCTAACTACATTGTTCTTCCTTGAGAGGGGAGAAAGGGCAGGATTGGTGTTCATGGCAGTGTTTCTGCAGTCTCTTAATTGAGCCCTTAGTTCTGATGGTTTGCAGCATGAGACCACAGTGGGAAGCTGAACTGGGGGGGAAACTACGTGATGGAGCTGTCATCTCCTTCCTTTGGTTGTATGTATCCAGTCAGTGGGGAAACACAAGGCCTAGAAGTATATGGGAGGTATGGTAGAAGGACTTTTTACCATTTTTCCTTCTGCTTCTGCATACTTGCAGAGAAATTAGGAAACGTCTTGCTATTGTCAATTGAGTCAAAGTCTACTTCAGCTTGCTGCCACAGTGTGATTCTGCCTTCTTCAGCATGCATTGGCTTCTAGGACACATACAATATCTGGAGAAGAACATGGCAGAGTTGCTCAAGCAAATCTGCCCCAAAGGAACTGCACCTCCTTCTGACAGAAAATTTCTTATGCTGCCCCTGACAGTTTTTGCTTCATTAAAGAGACTCTAAAATGTCGTGTCCAGCTATGGGAATATCTTCCTCTGAGCAAATATTGTAGATGAAAGCTGCAAAATCTTCCCCTGGGGAGCCACACACAAGATATAATATAGAGTTGTACCGGCAGTCACTCTGAGAAGAGAAAATTAATATTGTTTAAGAGCACCATGAGCTACTCAGGACTGTCTGTGTGGCATTGAAAGCTACTGTAAGTCCTGATAGCCACTATAATTTTGGAAGCTACCACGCTGTTTAAAAGTCATGGTCCCTGCCTTCTCCTGTCTGTGATGTCTGCAAGGTTCAGTACTTTGAAGACATCTCGAATATGTCCTGAAGGTGAGGCAGTTTCCTTACTCACCAGAGTGAACAATGAGGAGGTCCTGTAAACCGTAATATCAGTTTTGACAGCCTGGCTCTAAACAACTATAGGAAGCCCTGAGGCTATTAATCTCAGTATGATTTCTTTGTCACTCTATTCTTATGAGAGCAAGTTGTCTAATTATGTGAATAAATATGATTTTACAAAATATTAAGCTTCTTTCGCACTGGAGCTTTGCACAAGTACCTTTTAACATTGTGCTGTAAGAAACTCTAGTCCTGTGCAGATTCTTGTTGTGGGTGTCTGACTAGCTAGGATTATTCAGATATTTGACATTACACATGGCTAAAAGTTTTACTGGATAGTGTAATCACTCCCAGTGATTCAAAATCCTGTCTTTTTGTCACTGAGTACTATGATCAAATACGAAGGAAAATAAACAAAATGAGTACCTTAACTGAATGTTATTAAACATGTAATTATTTAGGTTTTATTACCACTAGATAAAGATATTAAACACTTGCTAAAAATAATTCTTCTCAGTATATTGCAAAGGATTCTTTTCTTTTAACTTTGCAGTACGCAAGTTCCAATGTGGTTGTTAATTTTCAAGCTTACAGTATAGTTATTTCTTTGTCTTTCAGTAATTCTGTTCGAACTTTTTAAGGAAGACAACCTACAATAAGTCTTATCAGCCACATAACTTTTTAAAAGAAAAGCATAACAACCAGAAAGATTATGCAAAAAGTCTTCAAGAGTAAAAGTATTTTTGGATAATGTGGATTTGTCAGGGTTGAAAACTCAACATGTGTATTACTTGTAAGGAATAATTGAATCAAAATGAAAGTGCAGGAGGCTGTGAAAATTTAAAAATTTATTTTAAATGATCATTTAAAAAACCTGAGGTTAGTGAAAGACTTCTATCAGCTGTGTGTAAATTGCTTTTTCTCATATCCAATATGTATCCTGATGTTATGGTTGGTTTGCTGGTTTGGTATTATCACTCATTTAGATTGAGTTTGTCTACGAGTGATTGTGTTAGCAATACAAGCAGGGCCACATGAAGTATTTTGGAGTTGAGATGTTTTTGAACACTTTCAGGGATGCTGATTCTATCACTTAAATGGGTAGTCTGTTCCAGTGTCTAATCACCCTTTCAGTGAATTTGGTTTTGCTAATGTCTTATTTAAACCTTCCCTGGCACAAGTCCTCTCATCCTGTCACTTGTTCCCATGGAGAAGAGACTGACACCCACCTCGGTACAATCTCCTTTCAGCTAGGTCATGCCTCAGCCTTCTTTTCTCCAGGCGAAACAACCCCAGTTCTCTCAGCCACTCCTCATAAGACTTGTGTTCCAGACCCATCACCAGTTCCACTGCCCCACTCTGGACTTGCTCCAGCGCCTCAATGTCATTTTTGTAGTGAGGAGCTCAAAACTGGCCACAATACTCGAGGTGCAGCCTCACCAGTGCTGAGTACAAGGGAACAATCTCTTCCCTGGTCCTGCTGGCCACAGTATTTCTGGTCCAGTCAGGAAGCCATTGGCCTTCTTGGCCACCTCGACACACTGCTGGCTCATGTTCAGCTCTCTGTCAACCACAGACCAGCAATTCCAGGTCCTTTTCTGCTAAGTGGAAAAGTCACTTGACTTCACGGAAAATTCATAGCAACAGTTGCAGGGGCAGGCATTCTTTTTGAGGTATTTGTAGGCTTTAAACTTTTGTTACAATGGTCAATCAGATCTTAGATTGGTACTTAGAAATCCATTATTTTACATACAAGCAAGTAGCACAGGATACATCTATGAATGTTTATAAATTGCACACATAGAATATTGTTCACCTGATTGCAAAGATGGACTTCAAATTGGCTAAGTTAAGCTCCCAAATAATGGGAGATGTTTTATTACAAAGGAAGCGTACATTTCTGCCTCAGTTACATAAAATAGAGTGGTTTTGTGAGATGTTTCAAGTAAAATGAATCTTAACTTAGGAGTGTTTTTCTTATAATGAAACCTTCAAGCTGCATCATATCTCTGGTACCAACCCCTGAAAATTTGTTTCCTAACAAAGCTAAGAAATGCTTAGCATATCAGTTCCCTTTGAATAACCATACTAATCCTAAAAATGGTTGCTTTGTGAGCTGTTTCACCCTACCAAAAACTATAGCAGTGCTTCTGCATTGTCTGTGGAATGATTTTTT